>JAWQEG010008214.1:15000-31829 GCA_033782935.1 Petrolisthes cinctipes | reverse complement strand
AATGTTGCACAATATAATCCCCGACTGCCTCATTTCCTTCCACTTCTTAGATTATTCCACTCTTCCTGTTACTTGTTCTCCCTTTTTGTTCATTCTTAATTCCCTCTGTCTGTTCCGCATTTGTTTATCTTCCACATTTCACTCTCCCTACTATTACACTTCCTCATTCAACTCTCTCTCTCTCTCTCCCTCTCGTTTATTTCCGTCACTTCCTCGTTCATTTTCCATTCATCATCTGCTGTTCTCATTACATCATTTTAATTCCTCTCCTATTTCTCCTTCCAATCTCATCCTTATCCTTCTATTGACGCCTTGAACTCGCCAAAACAAGTCTTCTCAACATCTCTCATTTGATTTGCAGATAAACACGCTTCCCTTAGTTTGCATCTGTACACTCGCAATCCAAAATTTGTATCTAGGTCTTGTTGAAGTTTCTAATAATTTTACATACCGGTAGTAAGCAAATTACAACGCTTATCCTGTTTCATATTTGCTTGAGCTCGCTTAATATTCGATCAGGCTATTCGAAGCAAGCCTGGATACATATTTTTGTTTAGATCGCGAGTGTACATACATACATACATACATCCGTCTGTGTTGCCTCAGTTTGCATATTCATATTCGTACCATAGTGAGGTTCTCAGACACGTGGGAACCCCTTCGATGAAGCTGCTGCAGACGACATACTGTACATTGGTGTGTGTAGTCTCGCCATTGAATAAATATACCCAGTGTGACCCGGATGTGAAGGAGAAATGAAGGAAGGACTACAGGGAGGGAGGGAGGGAGGAGGAGTAAGATGGCGTTGTTTGAATACGTATGTGGACACTTGACATTGGCTCGGTTTGGCCTTCTCAAAAATCAACCTTTGACTCGTTCTTTCCCCCCCAACCAAGTAAAAAAAAAAATCTGTTAATCAGGATGTGACTTTCCCCACAAACCTTCCAGCCAGTGTACTTTATATTTTGGTATTGTTGTGGAAAAGGTAATATTCATCAAGTTGAAGCCCGGGCCGAGAGGTTGGATTAGGAAACAGAGGCTCGGGTGACAGTGACTAGAGCAGCAGGGGCGATGACGTCACGCGACCAGCTGAGTATCTCATCAATCCGGGGGGATGAAAAAACGGGGCCCCCTCCTTCCTTCCGCACCCTCTTTACCCTACCCTCCATCCCAGCAGTATAATGATGCTGTTAGTGTGATGGAAGACCTCTAAGGTTATTAGGTACTGTTGTTCTCAGATGGTAGGCTACTCTGACCTCTATGGTATATTAATTAATGTGGTTTGTTGTGTATGGCCTGGTTTAAACTGTGAATCACTAGGAGGTGGAATATTGCACACTAGAACACACACACACACACACTCACACACACACACTCACACACAGGAAATAACCTTTGTACCAACACCCCCCGTGACTTGACTACAACACCACCAGTAACTATTCCGTGTGGCGTGGCCTTGCATTTAGGTTGTTATGTAAATTTGCCTTCGCGTTCCAACATTCTCTTTAGGACACGTTTTCATCACTTCCGCGTCGAGGTTTTGTTCTTTGGAAATTTCGAATATCTCAATCAGTATAAGTAAAGGCATATTAATTTACGATACTTAAGTTTTGGTTAGAATGGTTTGTTTGTCGATGAGGTTTTCGTGTTGAGTTTAATAATACACCTTCAGTGGATATCTAGATGTTATGTTATTAAATGTGATGATGCTATGGTAGTGTAGATGAGATGCGTGTGCAGAGTGTAAACAAAGGGTGATCCATCCGATGTTGTGGTGTTTTCTACAATGCTTAGTCTTGTGTTTTGATAATGCTGTTGTGGTCATCAGTATCTAGTGGGGGGGGGGGGTATAAGGAAGGGAAGGAAAGGAAGGTGATGATGATGTCGAACGTAAGGGTAAGATAGGAATGAAAACAGGACAAGGTAGAAAGGAAGGACGGAGGAGAATCAAGGATGAAAGAATAAATTGTATACGACATGGAGAAGAGAAGAGAGAGAGAGAGAGAGAGAGAGAGAGAGAGAGAGAGAGAGAGAGAGAGAGAGAGAGCAGCGAAAGACACATACACACACACACACACACACAGATGGAGAGAGAGAGAGAGAGAGAGAGAGAGAGAGAGAGAGAGAGAGAGACAAGGGAGGGGGAATATTAAAGGTGTAGTGTGAAACAGGCATGAATGAAGCGGGCCGACTTGCGCACTGCCTGCCCTCTGTCCTCCCTCTCCACCCAGCCAGCCAGCCAGCCAGGTCGATACAGCTCCTCTCTTACCCACCATCCCTCCCTCCCTCCTTCTTTCACCTCCCCCCCTCAACTCACCCCCTCTTCCTCCATTCATTCATCCTCTACCAGTGTCATTCTCATCCTCTCCTTTCCATCTATCCCTTCCATTCATTCATTCATTCATTCATTCATACTCTTATTTCTTCATTCATCCCTTTCTTTATCTACTCCCATTCTCCCATAGATTCGTTGTGTCTTATCTTTTGTCTTCCCTTCCTTCTCTCCATTCATCCTATTCTAGTGTCCTTCTCGTACTCACACAAACTTCCATTTCATTCATTCAATCCTTTTCTCCTTTTTATGTAATTTCTTCTACCATTACCTCAACCCATGCACTCTCTCTCTCTCTCTCTCTCTCTCTCTCTCTCTCTCTCTCTCTCTCTCTCTCTCTCTGCACTTATTTCCTTTCTACCTCTTATCTCTATCTGTCTATTTATCTGTGTGTGTATGATTGATAATATTGTTTCATTATCTTAATTTCTATATAATTTACCCCGTTGTTTTAGTTGTGTCAAGTTCTCCCCACCCTTCCTTTCCCTTTTCTTCTATTTACCCAAACTCTACCTCCCATTCCACCTGCCCCTTCAGAACAACAACACGTGTAAACACAGGTGCAAGTCGGAACAGAACATATGTACATGAACGGGTGTCTAGACTCATAACAATGGCTTTCCCTCCCATTACACGTGTGGAAAGGAAAATGACTGTACAATATTGTGCTGTCCTCCAAAAAAACACACATAAGTACAGTGCTATTCATTCCTAGTTAGCTTCTGAAGAGTGCAAGGTCATCCCATTTGATGCACGTACAGTACTCTTTAATTTCAGAAATGTATATAGCTCTGTCCCATTTGGCTTTGAAAGGAAAACATGTTATTTTACAGTCACGCTTAACAGTCCTGCCAAACCTTGGAATGAAATTTACTGGAAGAATTATACGTAACAATAGCTTTTGTTCTCTTAATTATTGGTTCACAAGATTCACTCCTATGGCTTACTCTCATTCACCTGATGCAGGATTTTTTTATGCTGGTGGCTGTATGTTCTGTTTACTTTCCCTGGTTTATTCTGACTGTTGACATTAGAAAAGTGCCTGTAAATTCGTCCCCATGCACCGGTACTCTACCACTTGGTTTCATGACACAGGGCACTCACTCATCATGGGGAATCAAGCTCAGTTGGCATAAATCACGACTCATCCACTTGCTCTGGCATTATTCTTTTCGGTCTCTCTCTCTCCTCTCTTTTTTATGGTGACGAAATTGTGCAGGTGTGGAAGAAGTTGGTGTTGTGAAGAGGAGGTGCAGGTGGTGGTGGCAGGAAGCAGGAAGAGACGTAATGGCAGCCAGGGACGGCACTATCATCATACCCCCTTAGTGTTACTAGTGTCATACCCTTACTGTTGTTGCTGCTACTGATGGTGCCTACCCTTCCCTCTTCCATCCCATTGCTGCTGCTGTTGCTACTGATGGTGCCTACCCTTCCCTCTTCCATCCCATTGCTGTTGCTGCTGCTACTGATCCTGCATACCCTTCCCTCTTCCATCCCATTGCTGCTGCTGTTGCTACTGATGCTGCATACCCTTCCCCCTTCCATCCCTTGCTACTGATGCTGCTGCCTACCCTTCCCCTCGCCCCCTACCACCCCCAAGGCTTCACTAGCTAGCTACCCCACCACCTTAGTCCAACTCCCAACCTTCCCTCCTTTTTTCTGTATCTTTCACCTCATTACCTTTGCCCACCTGTTCTCTATTTCTAACTACTAACTCCACTATTGCCCTCATATTCCTTCCTTTACTGTCGTGTGTGTGTGTGTGTGTGTGTATGATAATCCATCTATTGTTCAGACTTCGTATCATCCTTCCTTTACAATTCCCATATATATATATATATATACTGTGTTTCCTCCCTCATTGGTGTTTCATTCATAAATCTACCTCCCTATAGTGCCCCCTCCCTGTCCCTCCCTCTGTTACTCCTCGTTCCTTCCTCCCTCCCTCCCTCTTCCCATTCATCTCTTCCCCCACTTCCTGCCTCGCCCCGACACCTTCATTCATAAGTCTCTCTCTCTCTCTCTCTCTCTCTCTCTCTCTCTCTCTCTTATACAACTGTGTTCATTAAGGTAGTGAGATAGACACGTGTTATCACAGGTGTTTCCCGCATCTGTGTTTACTTAGGACACTTGCACTCACTCTGTACCTGATAGTGGTGAATGGTAGTGATGGTGATGTGTGTGTGTGTGTGTGTGTTTAGAAGTAACAATATATAGAGGTGTGAATTGTAACACTGTATATAATACTGTACTGTATATAATGTCACAAGTGGTTACATAAGGCTGGAACGGATGTGACGACAGTGACAGACGAAGAAGACGTGATAAAGACAACGACAGCAATAACACTGTAGAGGAGACACTGGGGTAGTGTCATATGATAGTGACAATAACACTGTGAGGAGAGGCTGGGGTAGTGTCATATGATAGTGACAATAACACTGTGAGGAGACACTGGGGTAGTATATGATAGTGACAATAACACTGAGAGGAGAGACTGGGGTAGTGTCATATGATAGTGACAATAACACTGAGAGGAGAGACTGGGGTAGTGTATGATAGTGACAATGACACTGAGAGGAGAGGCTGGGGTAGTGTCATATGATAGTGACAATAACACTGTGGAGAAGAGACTGGGGTAGTGTCATATGATAGTGACAATAAACTGAGAGAAGAGACTAGAGCAGTATATGATAGTGACAATGACAGACGTGGTGATGTACTCAATAGATGGATTCAGCAGCAGCAGCAGTAACAGTAGTAGTAGTAGTAGTGGTGGTGGGAACAATGCTTGTGATGATGACAATTGCAGCTCTGGTGGTGGCAGTCGTGACCCTCAATTAATGTGAAAGCGATCCATCCACTTTCATTCACACACACATTCACATATTCGGTATCTGTGTGTGTGTGTGTTTTTTTTTTTTTTTAACCCATTACTAATTATGCTTTTAGAATAATACCTTTGATTGATCTTGAAATGTTAAAAAATATCTCCCCGATGTCACTCGTAGTAAACTTACCATATTGGTGTTCGTGAGTGACGTTATGATTCTATTGTTCTAAGAAAATAGGTATGTAAACAAAGAAATAAATGAGAGTAGTTGTTAAGTTCGCAAGCAGCAACCAGAGCAAGACACAAGTGTGGCTCTGACGCAAGGAAAATTGATAAGGTTTGTGCAGATATTCTACAAACTGGGCTATGACGTGCGAAACTAATAATAACAGACATTTGTGTATCATTTACTTTAATTGCACCTATAATTTGGACTAATTTGACTCCCGAACCTCAGTTTATGGTGAGGAGTGGCATCAGTGATAAGGGATAGTGACGTCATACGAACGTCATGGATAACGCGGCTTGTGATTGGTGAAAGAGTCGACTTGCTATAGAAGACTCGTGATTGGCTGTTGGCTCGCATGCTAGCTATGACGTCACTCATCCTTGGCTTCCTGTTTCTCACCCTTTCTTTTTCCGTTCTAAGTGATTCCGAGTAAAAAACCTACTTTTACCAAGTATATGGAAGTGTTCTTAGAAGGCTCTAACGAATCAAAGAAATAAATCATTGCAAGTCAGAAGAGAAAAACGAAACGGGATATTGAAGATGATAACTATGAAATTCGTATTAATGGTTTAGACGAGACATGAAAAGAAGTAGGTGGAAAATGTAAGTCAACAAGTAAGACTTAATTAGAGAAAGGAAGTAAAGGGTACAAGAAGAAGAGAAGGAAAGAGAGTCAGAGGAGAAAATATTATATGAAAGTTAGATGAGAGATGGAAGGAGGCGAGAGGAGATGATGATGCTGGTGGTGATAGACAGAGGAAGGAAGAGAGGGAAGCAGAAGTGAAGGTGAGGAGAGGTAGGCAGAGGTAGAAACAGACCCAAAACAACAGTAGAGGAATTAGGAGAGGTTGAGAGAAGAGGAGAGGTGTCACTAGCTGGAGAGAGGAGGCACAGGGAAGAAGTAAGAAGTGGAGAAGGATCAAGGAAGCTAAGGAAGGGAGAGGAAGATGCACACAAACGAGGAGGAGGAGAGGGGAGGGGGGATTCAATAGCAAGGATATACCACCTGTTGGAGGAATACAGTGGAGGAGAGTGGAAGTGAAACAGGTAGTGAACAGAAGTAAGAAATGAGGGAGGGATAGGACAGGCAGTGAGGGGAAGGGAGGGATGAGGGAGGGACAGAACAGGCAGTGAGGGGAAGGGAGGGATGAGGGAGGGACAGAACAGGCACTGAGTGGAAGGGAGGGTTTGAGGGAGGGACAGAACAGGCAGTGAGGGGAAGGGAAGGATGAGGGAGGGACAGAACAGGCAGTGAGGGGAAGGGAGGGATGAGGGAGGGACAGAACAGGCAGTGAGGGGAAGGGAGGGATGATGGGGGGACAGGACAGGCAGTGAGGGGAAGGGAGGGATGAGGGAGGGACAGGACAGGTAGTGAGGGGAAGGGAGGGACAGGACAGGTAGGAAGGAGGCACCCAAACATTCCTCCACGGAACTACACAAGTATGTACACAACCCGCTCGGCACGTGACAACATTCCCCTTCCTCACCCTTAGCCCCTGTATCCTCTCTCACCCAACCTGCTCCCGATCCAAGGATGTGGCCTCAAAGTTTGGTCTCCAAGAGGAAAAAGTAAACAAAAACAAACAGCGAGTGACCCAGGAGCGTAAAACGTGGGATGTAAACAGAGGGTAAGAGAGAGGGGACGGGGAGGTGACGTCACGGAGTCGCCTGGGCTCTCTGCCAAGTCTTCACGTACGAACACACACCGACATACTTGCCAGGGGTCGTAGAATAAACCCGAACTTTAGGTCATTGTACCCACCAATACCCGTCCTGTAGGGTGTATAGTGATGCCAGTCGATGTCATACATAATACAGACAAAATATGGTATAACATGACAAGATTGATGTAGTTTCGTGCATCGGTAATATTGTAGGACTATGTATTGAGTTTAGTAGCAGGCAACCCACAGCCGCCGGTAGAGCTATGTCATACTACGTCATTTCCCAAAATGGAAGTGTACGTCACTTTACGGTGTGGTTACCCTCAGAACCTGTTGGCCAGACGCCCGGACGCATGCTAATTATCTGTGACGTTGCAGGGGGGGGGGGAGAGGAGGGGAGGTGGAGGTATAGAAGGGAGAGAAAAAATAATAGTGTAGGCGATGGAGAACGAGTTACATACATAGTGTTGTGTGTACTCCACCCAACCCAGCTGACCTAACCTTAACTAACTTGTTGTTTAGTGTCTACTGTTGCCTCCACCCAACTTATCCCTCCCTCCCTACATCCACCTACCCAGTCTTTTTCTCCATCCATCCCTTACATCCAATCCTTCTCCCTTTCCCTCCACCCAATCCTTTTCTTTCCATTCTTCTCCATCCATCTTCCCTATACCTTTATATCTTCATTCTGTTTTGCCCCACCACGTAAACAGTAACTAATAGAGTTATATTATTTGTTATCCTATGAATGGAAAGAACAAGCGTATGGATTATTTGTATGCTGTAAAAGTCTTAGGAAAACTAGTTCTTTTTTAAGAATGTCTAGGTTTTTTGTTATAGAATAGAATGAGTTACACACATAAATGTCTGGGTACGTTTTGTTATAGAATAGAGAGAGTACAAATACATATGCCTGGGTATTTTTGTGTACGTGTGAGTTGTGAATGTTTGTTTGTCCGTGAGAATTTCCAGTATATCCTTCCATACTGAGTCATTAAAATAAACTTCACACGACAAGGCGATCTCCGGTTAGGCAAGCTTGTGTGTTGTGTGGATTCCCGTCCCTTCCCTTCACATCCAATGATAATCTTCGGTGTTTGTAGTATTACCTTTCATTAAATTGTACCATATACTGAAGGTTGATAAAGAATTACAATGCCTTGCCCTTCACACACACACACATACACACACACACAGGCAGATTCCAACACTTCTTCACACGACTTCACACACACATAAAAACATTATTGTATTAAAATTTGCATAAATATGTGATACCATATGAAGAATATTATCTCAGAAGGATATAATGTTACATGGTTGATGAATTTTCTGTAAGGTAACTAATGCCCAACAAGTAGATCACAGCTCCCTCTCCCTCTCCTGTAACTCCAAGCTGTTGTGGGTATATGGCAATTCCGATAGCAAAGTTGCCAGATACTTCCACCAGGGAGGGTAGAAAATGACATCATGGAGCTACGTCACCTTACGTCATGGTCGTCTGGTGAGGCTGCCCCGTCACTCACCCTTCCCTCCTTCCCTCCCTCCAACCCTCCCTCCCCCTATCTTGGATCCTAGCAACTTTGCCCGGGTTGATTTTGTACTGTATATTCTTTAGGTCAGCGATTGGCACAGATGATCTGGAATGGTTGTCCTAGTAGTGGCAACGAGCTATCGATTGGACGAGAGTTGCCGGAGTTTTTGTTTGTTTGACTTTAAGGTGATGTCATATTCTGACGCCAACCTTCATGGGGATAGAGGCAAAGGGTTAGGTCCAAGGAAGTGAGAAGGACAAACCAAAACACGTGTCAAGGGTTGTAAAAGACGAAGTACTAGAGCAAACAGTGAGATGAGATGAGACTTTAAAGATACAAAGTTAAAGAAGCGCATACAGTACCAAACCTTTATGTTCTGTACCTCAGCTTTCTGTTGCATATATATTAGTTTGAACATAAATGTGTAGTAGAAACCAGCTGTTGGTTACGGTGTGCGTCTAGTTACGCTTTGCCAGGGACAGAGTGTCACCCATGCCAGGACAAGACGGAAAAGAATGCGGGAAGTGGCACTGGTAGAGGGGCGAGAACTTGGCACTGTGCCTGGCCAAGACAAACTACACTACTCCTCTGCTATCTTTGTGCCCTTGACAGTGCCCGACTTAGCTACTGGCACTCGATGCTACCCTCCCTTGCAACCCCCACATGCATGGTAAGGTGCCAAGGGTAGGGTCCGGTTCAGCACCTCCCGAATCATGAGACTGAAATAGTGACTTACACGACCGAGCTAAAACAACATCAAGATACAGAGCCAAGTTCCTGCCGGGTAAAGTTGTGATGGTTGGAATTTGAGAAGCTGTGGTGTAGTGTTGTGTATTGCGGTGTGCTTCCTTGTTTGTTTGCTTGATTGCTTGTTGATTTTCGTGTCTGTGGCGTGTTTGCTTGTTCCTTTATACACTACTAACGCCGCTTATGTTGATGCTGCGGTTATGTTTCCACTAATGTTTTCATCACGAGAGCGAGAAAGAGTATGTGTTCCCTGTGTTAGGTACTAATATATTTTGTCCCACCATCACAGGATCATGTCAACTCGTAGCCATCATCATCATCATCATCACTGTTTGAATTCACCCAGCACTGTCCACACCTACCATCACCATCACTGTTCATACCACGTTATGAGAGCACCACTATCACTGTCACTATCACCACGACCACTGCTAGTCATCATTACCTCTACCATCACCATTCACTATCACCTCCACTAGTACCAAATAAATTATCCACTACAACAACTCAACACTAGTTACCTTACACACACACACATACACACGCACACACACACATTGCACAAACTCTTCCTTCCTCAACAAACACATCGATGCTGATAATACCATGAGAACTTCCGTCATCAGTGGCCTTATCTTAACAGGCAGGAAATTGTAGATAAGACGATAGCAGGCAGGTGTAAGAGAGAGAAAGAGAGAGATGTACTGTAGGTGGCCTTGGTTGTAGTTTATGGACGGTGTGTGTGTGTGTTCTAGAATGTGAATAAGTACGTATGCTATTGTAACCTGCCATGTGTGTGTGTGTGTGTGTGTGTGTTATTGTTCCAGTTGCTGACGGTCATTGTGTGTGTGACTGTTCAGTTTGTTGTTATTGTATGCGTGTGTACATTAGAGATGCATGTGTATAGCAATGTCCATTGTGACGAGGGAGTATGTAAGTGTATGTCATCGTTGATTGTGTGTGTGTGTGTGTGTGTGTGTGGTGTGTGTGTGTGTGTGTGTTTGTGTGTGTGTGTGTAAGTCAATGTCAAGGATGCCCTATGTTCCTATGTTTATGTGTCAATGTTCAAAGTGTATCATTGGACTCCCAAGTCAGTGTTGAGTGTATGAATGAAAATGTCCATTTCCAAAATGTATTATGTGTGTGAATGGTAATATCAAGTCTCAATACATGTGTGTGTGAGTGTTGGTACAGGTGTCACTTGCAGGTGTTTGTTTGTCTGTCACATGTAGGGCCACTACAGTATCACGACAGAGGAGTAGAAGTAGAACGACGGAGTATTATCCCATCACTGTTAACTCCACATCACTGTCACCATCACCACTGACACTATATCACCACAGGAAACACTGACCATGCCCAAAATTGAGTGAGTGAGTGTGTGGGGAGGAGGGCGTGCCACCACCACCTGTCACTATCACTGAAGGCACTGAAGGGGGGCACGTGTTCACAGGGCAGTGGGACAGCGGGCACTGGGCAGGAAGGGCAGGGGCAGGACTGGGGTGAAAGTGGAGGAGGTGGGCGTGGGCAGGAACCTACCTGTGATGGGGGGAGGGTCCGAGTCTGAGAGGGGTTCCACGGGCCCAACGAAGAAGGTGGGCATCTCAGAGGTGGTGACAGGGGTGTTAAGGCAGTCCTCGGTCGAGGGTCGGTCGAAGCCGTGGGCTGAGGGCAGGGGCGAGGGAAGGCACTCCCCGCCCTTCTCGAACGTGTCAAAGCTCACTAGGCTGAAGGTCATGCTGGAGGATTCTGCCATAGCCGCAGCTGTTGACAGGGGGTCAATTCCGTCCATAATCATTGTGGAAAAGTTTAGATCGTCTTCACTCGAGGAGTTAGAATCGTCAGATCGAGGGTGCGGCGCCCCCGAGCCTGATATGGTTGAGGATAGGACGCGCGGGACGTAACGCAAAGTCCCAAGCGACCGCGAGTCTTCGAGTGGAGCCAATGTGACTGCGGTCGCACCTCCTTTCCTGACACTGGTACGATACTGACTGAGCATCGCGCGGGCTGCCCCCACTAGTTTTATGAATGGGACCCAGCAAGCTCTCGGGCCAGCCAATCAGCGCCGCTGTATAACAGTGACGTCATCCCTGTGACGTCTCCCCTCTTCGTACTCAGCCTTTGAAAGTCGATAAGTCGCAAGTTATTCAAACCCTCTGTGCGCAAGGGCCGTTGTTGTGACTTTAAGTTATCATTTTGCTTCGAGGGACAGTTTGGTGGTGGTGACAAGTTAAGGGGAACAAAAGACTGAGTGAGTGGTGAGGTTTGTGGTGCACGTGTGGTGAGCGCCAAGCAGTGTGTGTCGACCACTACGTCACTCAGCAGCGCCTCCTCATAACCATATTTGGTAACCCGACTTAGAGCCGAGCCTGGCCGAATGTGACGTCACGGCCACCGCGCTGCTTGAGTCTGCCTTACCCTTCCTCCACCTGTGTAGTGCCTGCAGGTGCCGCCCTCCTCACCTGGCACTGTGGCACTGAGGGCGCGAGTGGCTGCGCCTCATGGTGGGTTAGGCAGTTAGGCACATCCACTGACTGCCCCGCCACCCACCTCTCCACCCCCTTATACCTGCAGCGCCCCCCCGTCACGTGACCTCAGGTGGGCGGGTTTAGTGCCCACGTGGGTGCCCACTGCCCGCCCAGTCCCACCCACTGGAAACGTTTCTCCTCCCACTCGCCAATGCATTCTGCAATTGTTCGCACATACACACACACTACACACGCTGCTGTGATTGGTGGCCCTCTCCTGCCACCTGTGTTGCTGCCCCTCCCCTTGGGTTGTCCAAATGGTGACAGTGCCAGGCCACCTATTGTATCATGTTGTACACTTTCATATATTTTCACTTCGCCCTTCTCCTGTATTATTACCTTCTTCTGCTTTCTACCCCCCCCCCCTTTTTTTTGCTCGAGCCCCTCACCCTCCCTAATGTTGTTGTTGCTGTTGCTGCTGTACTCCCTAACCTCTGCTGGCTCTCTCATCCTCCTTTACCGCCCACCCCATCGTATTATTGCCACCAAAACCTTTCCTTCGAATGGCCTATGTTACAGTCAACCCCCTGCATGTGTTACCAACCATTACCTCACCTACACTACCTCTTAATCCCTCTTGCAGTAACACACACACACACACACACACTTTGTCTTCTTAACTCTTCTCCTGCCTCCTTCCTCTCTTCTTCCTTCCTCCCTCCCTCCTTCAGCTTTTCTTTCCTCATTCCCTCATTCACTTTTTCTTACTTGCTCCTCCCATCGTCTATTTCTTCCCTCCTTCATCCCTTCCTTTTTTCTCCTCTCTCACCTTCTTCTTACTTCATCGCTCCTTGGTATGCCGCATTAGTCAACAACAACAACAACAACAACTGGTGTGACATTATCAAAGTGGTTATTTTTTGTCTCTTTCCAGCTGGTCTTGTGTTCAGAGCTCTACCCATATACAAACTAAGGCACATATTCAAATGATTTCCACGAAGCTCGAGTAATGCTGAGGATGTGGAAGGCGGTGGTGGTGGTGGTGGTGGATGGAGCAAGACTGTGGGTGGTTTAATAGTGCCCAGGGGTGGTGGAGAGAGAGAGAGAGAGAGAGAGAGAGAGAGAGAGAGAGAGAGAGAGAGAGAGAGAGAGAGAGAGAGAGAGAGAGAGAGAGAGAGAGAGAGAGAGAGAGAGAGAGAGAGAGAGAGAGAGAGAGAGAGAGTGTGGGCACAGGTGTGGGCACGTGAGGGAGGTAGGGAGGAAGAGGGAAAGAAGGAGAGTGTGTGTGTGGTGGGGGGTGGGGAGAGAGAAGGTATGAGACGTATGGAGAGTGTGTGGTATTGGAGAGAGAGAGAGAGAGAGAGAGAGAGAGAGAGAGAGAGAGAGAGAGAGAGAGAGAGAGAGAGAGAGAGTGCATGGGTTGAGGTAACAGTGCAAGGGAGGTGGGTGGAATGGGAAGAAGAGGAGATCAAAAATAGGATGCTGGAGGGGAAGGGGGAGCGAGAATAAATGAGAGAAGCCAAAATAGAAAAGAACAAGGAAGGATATTTTAATGAAGGATCACAGGAATAGAGAAAGGGAGGAGGAGAAGGAGGAGGAGGGGGAGGAGGAGGGGTAAAAATGGAGGCAGTAGGAAAGGACGTGGGGGCAGTTAGAAGGGGTTGGGGTTGGGGGGGGGGACTGAAGAGAAGGGTGTGGAAATTATAGGCTGAGGGGGGAGGGCGTAGGTAAGAGAGAACGGGGAGATGGGGAAGGAGGTATGTACGTGGAGGGGGAATTATTGGAGGGAAGGAATAGAACGAAGGAGTGAAGGGGTAAGGGTAGGCTGGAAGAGGGACATAGATAGGGGGACACATCTACTGAGGAGGGAACGGGGGGAGGGAGGGTAATAAGGGTTAGCGATGAAGAGAAGGAAAGGAGGGAGGTGTACAGTACGATGGAAGGTATAACAAAAAATAATAATGAAAGGGGAATAAAAGAAGGAGTATAAGTTAAAAACACACACACACACACACACACACACACACACACACACACACACACACACACACACACACACACACACACACACACACACACACACACACACACACACACACACACACACACACACACACACACACACACACACAGAGAGAGAGAGAGAGAGAGAGAGAGAGAGAGAGAGAGAGAGAGAGTAAAGAGGGGGGAAAAGGAGAGTGACGTCACTTGTGGGGTAGGACTGTGACGTTATAAGATAAAAAGAAACAAAAAGGAGGGGAAGGTGATTGAAAGTAGAGAAAGAGAGGGAGGGGGGGGAGAGTTTCTAGTTACGTCATAGTGAGAGTAAGATGAGACAGGTGAGGGTTAAGGTGAAACTGGTTGAAGTAAAGGGGAGAGAGTGAGGGGAGAGGAGAGTGGGTGGGTGTGAGGAGAGGGAAAGGATGTGTGTGTGTGTGTGTGTGTGTGTGTGTGTGTGTTGTAGGTCAATTCATTATATATATTTAACCTACTGTCCTCTACATGTTCCCATATACAGTACCAAATATATTTAACAAAACATTATATTATTTCATACTTACATCTTATACCTACATAAATATCTACTCATTGAAGGTGTCCATCTTAGCAGCTCATCTGTGTTAATTGTCAGGTATTCTGGTGGTGTTGTTTTTTTTTATGATGTTTGTGTTGGAGCACCTGTGTCAATACTTGTTAAGGGACCCTGTGATGTAGTCAGAAAATTGGAGGTAAATGAGTCCTTCAAATATTGCCACGAAACACACACACCTATATGGAAGGAGGTTGTTTCGTGGCATAGTCAGGAGGAATCAGAAGCCACCAATGTTCATATACGATCTTAGGGTCCTTAAGGGGGTTGTATATTTTTGGTACAGTACATAGTAGGATTATGCTGCATGATTCCTTCTTTCCCGCATTGTATTACCTTCAACATCCTATCCTATCCCATCCTATCCTTGACAGACAAACGATACTACAAAGGAAGGGCGACCCACTTTCTAACCAACGAATCTCTATTTTCCTGGTATCCTTACACACAAACACACACAAACAAACAAAACTCATATCCTATACTCAGCCGCATCTGAAAATGAGTTGTGTAATAATTAGATGGAAAACACAGGAAAGGCTTACGGGGTTAGTAGAACATTATTATATGGCTAAAAAAAAATGGTGTATGATTATGATGTCAGAATCGAATGCGTTTGGTAAGATATGGTCAGTTTTGGTGTTCAGAGTGAGGACGTGCTGAAAGTGAAGCTTGGTGAATGCAGTCTAATGTATATATATCTTATTCTCTTATTTCTTGTTAGTTTTTATTGGTTGTCTCATCTCACATGTGCTGTTGTTGTTGTTGTTCTAAGGAAATGTGTATCTCGAGTGACTGAGTATTTTTTTTTTTTTTTTTTTTTTTTTTTTTTTTTTATCTTTCGTGGCTGTAGTTGTTGTTATCAGTGAATGTGAAACTGTCTGAGGGGGTTTTTATATCTCTTTATCTCACGGTTTTGTTGGTGTTGTTTATATCTCTCTTTATCTCAGGGTAGTAAGTTTTGTTGTTGTTGTTTATATCCCTCTTTTTTGTTGTTGTTGTTTATATCTCTCTTTATCTCAGGGTAGTAAGTATCACGGTTTGTCAGACAGAATGGAGGCCCACAATGCCAGTCGTGTGCTGTCGCCATTTTGAGTCTAAAGCTGATTTATAAAAAAAACTTAACGGCAGTAGAATTGTCAGGTACGACTTAACATAATGAAAAAATAACCATGCAGGTGCTTCGTTAATTTCTTCCCCTGTGTGTGTGTGTGTGTGTGTGTGTGTGTGTGTGTGTGTGTGTGTGTGTGTGTGTGTGTGTGTGTGTGTGTGTGTGTGTGTGTGTGTGTGTGTGTGAACCCAACAGCTGGTTTAATTAAGGGTAAGATATACAGTGTTAGTAAATCTGGAGCAACTGATTCCTACAAACTATTCCAAGCAACAGACCACCATTATATTTGTTAATCTGGTCCTGTTTCCTGACATACTTTGGAGGAATCAAGGCAATTCAGTGTACCAAAAGTGTAGGCCTATACTTCCTTTAAGTCATTATATGTATTTGTTTACCATAGTTATTGTTACTCTAATTCGTTGTGTTATCAGTGTGGATAGATGATAAGACACATGCCCAGGTTGATAGCATAATGGTATATTGTTTGTTGTACAGTCACGATCACTAATGAGTATTCAGGTGTGCTTCGAATACCTCGTAAATATATGCACAGATAAGATCTTCATTGGCATTACTTCGTTGGTAAATTGGTGAACTGTTCAAAGGTTCAAACCTGAGCTGTATACTTATTAGTGCTGGTGACTGTACTACCACATATTTCTTTCCTTCTCCGTCCTCCAACCTTGGTACAGCCACAATCAATTATCCACCGACACTTTCCTTCCATCGTAGTAAATATCTTGGTAATAAAGAACAACACGTGTATGATTTTGCAGCACCTCAAAATATTAATTGAGGGTGTTGAGTTGACGTATTGTGTTGTATGATTATATTTTGATATGATTCTGATTTATTTGCAAAATGAAAGGAAAGTGTGGGTGGTTATTTGATTGTGGCTGTACACTTACTGGTATCCCTGGGTTTACTGATAGGTATTAGGGTCACTGAGGAAGACTTGGGGCAGTATTCAAGAACCTTTGTGGTGCATACGATGGTGTGGTACCGGTACTATGGCTCCATAGACAAACAACAGAACCGTCATACCATTACCACAACATCGTCAACACCATGGATGTCTTTGCATATGGCTCTTAGTTTTGCACAGTATAGTGGAATCGAAGACCTTTAAATTTCTCGACTATATCACAATCTGGAGCAACTGAAGCCTCCAAACAATTCCAAACAACAGACCTCCACTATTCTCGTTAATCTGGTCCTGTATTATGTCATACTTTGGAGGAATCAAGACGCTCCAACGTACCAAAAGTATATAACCAACCCCCTTAATAGTTTCAGGAGAGGACCACCACCACCACC
>JAWQEG010008214.1:0-10000 GCA_033782935.1 Petrolisthes cinctipes | reverse complement strand
CCACAACAACCCCCACCTATCATCTCGACCTGTCACCACTCCCTGTCACCAGTGTCCCGTGTCATCCCTGGGCAGAGCAGGTGTGATCACAGGTCCTTCTGCCTATGATTTGTTGTCCATATTAGCTCTACAGGGAAAAAATATGGATGATTGTTTTATTTTTTGTGACTGTATAGCGATGAATAGCTGATAGGTAGAAGGAGTGTAGGTGTGCCCGGGAAAAGGTTAATGGAATATGGTGGGTATAAGTGTTTGTTTGAGTGGGTTAAGTATCCCTGGAAGTAGGTTATTTGTTGATAATGTTTTTTCCTGTTGAGGTGGGTTAAATGCTATAATTATTATGGTACGTAAGTAAAGATGAGAAGAGTATATGTTAATGAATGACTGAGTTGAGTGTTATAGTGTTTTTTTGGTGGGCAAGTACTCCCTGGGGTTCCATTTAGAGGGGCCGTGTGTTTTGTTAAATGATGTGTAAAGGAAATCAATCATGTGTCAATATATGTGTGTTTGTGTTTACGTGTGTGTATATTTGAGTGTAAGATTTTTCACAGCCCTTCTCACAACCTCTTCACTACATTACCCTCTTCCATACAGTTCCTCCACAACAACAACAACACCTTATATACTCTACCCATAACACTCTTCTTATTCGTCTTTACAACTTCTTCACAACACATACAACTTATCCCACAGCCATTCAGTCATATTTCCCTTGAACCAACCCTCCACAACACGTCCCAGAGCTCCATCTATAGCACTGTCAGTAGGCCCCCTCCTTTATGACATACTCGTCCCCTTCATTCCACCGCACATTATCTTCGCTCCCTCCCCAACACTTTTTTTTGTCTCTCATGTGTGTGTACCTCATAACCTCTCCCACCGCACGCCCTCGTATAGGAAGTTGTCATGCACAGAGGATCATTCATCCATTTAGATCCCCACCAGCAGCACCAGTAATATTACCACCACCACTACACCTGCCCCCATCCATCTCTAGGACACCCTCACCTGTCGTACCCACACACACACACACACACCCAGTAGTAATCAACACCACCACGACCCTCATCATAACCAGTACGACATACCCATAACCCCATGCAGGACGTTCTCATTATACCCACACACACACACACACATAACCATTTTACATACCCCTTCCCTTCTTCAGAATACCCCCCACCCCAACCCCACCTCTATTATCACCTTCCAAGAATACTCCCACATCGGCCCCCCATCTCTCTCTCCCCTAAATCTACCCTACAGTCTCAAATTAGCTTGTCTCGTGGCAGTACCTTCATGGCTTTAGCTCAGTTTTCCTTGAACCCTGATTCCTAATGTGACACTCAGGGCCCTATGCAAAAACATTGATGGTGTTGACGATGGCGTGGTATCTGTACGATGTCTCCATACAGGAGCAAGAATAAATACACTATAGAGTCATCGTACCGGTACCATGCCATCGTCAACACCACGGATATTAATGCATACGGCCTTCAGGATCCAGAAACAAGCATGTGGTGTCTGTCTTATTTTCTGCTTGAGTGATGCTGGCCACTGGTGCTTCATATTTGTTTACACTTTGTTTATAAAGCATTGTGTTTGGTCGTCTCAGTCAGTGTGAATCGTTCAGAAGCTCGAACTCTGAGATGACCAGCCTGTGAGAGTCAAGAGAGTGTAATATTGTGTCAGATTACTTTTAGATTCCCATTTGCTAATAAAATTGAGTGGCGTTAGCCGTAATGACACATACTTTATCGTAGTAAAGGAAGTAAGGTAAAAATCCAGCCAATAAAGACAGGTTGTTTGTTGTACGATCTCCACATCCCTTCCAAAATTAATTATTCCTGTAAAACCTGGGGGCCAAGTTCCGTGTGAGGTGAGTGAGGTCTCATTATTAAGATGGGAGGGGAGGGGACAACACCTGGGCGTGCCTGGCTCTCCACCCTGCCTGTGCTGGGATGACACACCAAGACGGATGAACTGTCTTATGCTACCGTCACTCGCAGCTTACTTGGTTACTTGGTGGGTTGGTTAGTTAGGTTGGTTTGGAAGATAGGTAGAATTTGGTTTGTTATAATTGGTGGGTTGGTTGGTTAGTTAGGTTGGTTTGGAAGATAGGTAGAATTTGGTTGTTATAATTGGTGGGTTGGTTGGTTAGTTAGGTTGGTTTGGAAGATAGGTAGAATTTGGTTGTTATAATTGGTGGGTTTGTTGGTTAGTTAGGTTGGTTTGGAAGATAGGTAGAATTTGGTTTGTTATAATTGGTGGGTTGGTTTGTTAGTTAGGTTGGTTTGGAAGATAGGTAGAATTTGGTTGTTATAATTGGTGGGTTGGTTAGGTAGGTAGGTAGGTAGATTGGTTAGCTGGGTGGTTATAATTGGTGGGTTATTTTTGGGATTAGTTATAATTGGTTTGTTGTTTGGTTATAACTGGTGGGTTGGTTGGTTATAACTGGTGGGTTGGTTGGTTATAATTGGTGGGTTGGTTGGTTATAGTTAGTTGGTTGGTTGGTTATAATTGGTGGGTTGGTTAGGTAGGTAGGTAGGTAGGTAGCTAACTGGGCAGGTAGTTGGTTAGGGGCGATAATTAGTTAGTTAGTGGTAGTGATAGTTTGCTGTTGATTAGTTATTAATTTTCTTCAGTAACTGGTTAGTATCTTAGGTAAGTTGATTGGACAGTGTGGGTAAGTAGGCAAGTAGACTGATTGTTGATTTGTTTAAGTAAGTCAGGTAGAAAGGTTTGTTGACCTTTGTATAATATTAATGTTGTATAATAATAAGTATAATAATAAGTTTGTTAAGATAATTCCTGTCAACAGCACGAACCAACAATGACTAGAAAGAAGTGTTGTAGCCTATATAGGTAGGTATAGTTCGTAAGTATAATAATAAGTTTGTTAAGATAATTCCTATCAACAGCACGAAACCAACAATGACCGGGTATAGCGTTGAAATGTCTGTACAGTTGCAAGGTAGACCATCGTGCAGTCAGTCAGTCGAGGGCCATAAATTAGTTTTAACCAATTACTGCCAACTTAAATACTAATTAAGGAAATAAGTTAGGAGTTTCGCCCAACAGGAAAGGCTGGGTACAGGTTCAGTGGCCCGAGAAACTGAACTCAGAGTAAATTTGGCGAGCAAACGATAAGAACCTTCTTGGCCACGCCCCACACACACACACACACACACACACACACGCGCACATACAGACACACACACACACACACACGCACACGCACATACAGACACACACACACACACACACACACACACACACATACACACACACACACACACACACACACACACACACACACACACACACACACACACACACACTCCACGGGGCTCACAGAAATTAAGAGTTGGTATATCTGGAGCAAATGATTCCTCAAAACTCTTCCAAGCAACAGGCCACCATCATTTTTGTTCATCTCGTCATAATTATTTCAGAAGCTCCAATGTACCAAAAGTATACTGTCCCCTAAATTAAGTGTTGGTAAATCTGTAGTTAATTATTCCTCCACATTTTTCCAAGCAACAGACCACCATTATATTATTTTGTTCATCTGGTCCTGTTACCTGTCATACTTTGGAGGAATTAATTAAGGCACTCTGATGGATCATACGTATACAATCACTCCAAGAGGCAACTAGACATCTTTATTACAGTTCTAGTGATTGTGATTTTGTTCCAAGGCTGCTGATTGCTCCACACTGGGCTACGAAACTAAATTATTTTATTATATACTGAGGCAATATGTTTCTTAGCACTGACTGGAATTAAGTGCTCCTTAGTATACAATTTACCTTCTTAAAACTTTACCGTTCTTAAGAATATATTTATATTTTTCTGATGGGGGAAACTTGTGCCAATCGTGAGTATAGAGTTATCATAAATCTTCAATCTTTTATGTGTTGAAAAGAAAAGAAAAATAAATGAAAGATAACAAAACAGACCTGAAGTACCAAATCGTTGTGATTATCTATACAGTATACATACACACGTGATTAATTTGTACTTATCGAATTACAAAAAGGTCGAACATTTAATTATTTAAACCACTATGGCTATCACTTTGGTAGGAAAATTAAGCTTGATGTGAAAGAAAAACTACTCACACACCCACACACACCAAACAACTCGATAAAATATACTTGAACCACGACAATCATAAAGTTATTTCTTCCTTCATCGGCATAAACTGCTTCTAACAATGAGTGGATAGTTCAACACACCTACACTTTAACCAAAATACCTCATAAATTCGTAGTGGTACCCCTGCCCTTCCTACCCTCTTGCCATCCCTTCCCCAGTCCTTCCCCTGTCTTACCTATACCTTCCTTCCTCCATCCCTCTCCCCGACCCTCCCAACTTTCCTTCTTCTACTCCTCTCCTCGACCATCCCTACCTTCCTTCCTTCCCTCTTGCCATCCCTTCCCCAGTCCTTCCCCTGTCTTACCTATATCTTCCTACCTCCATCCCTCTCCCCGACCCTCCCAACCTTCCTTCTTCTACTCCTCTCCTCGACCATCCCTACCTTCCTTCCTTCCCTCCCTCTTGCCATCCCTTCCCCAGTCCTTCCCCTGTCTTACCTATACCTTCCTTCCTCCATCCCTCTCCCCGACCCTCACTACCTTCCTTCATCAATCCCTTTCCTCGACCCTCCCTACCTCCCTTCCTTCCCTCGTCCTACCTACCTACCTTCCTTCCTTCCCTCGACCCTACCTACTTTCTTTCCTCCATCCCTCTCCCCGACCCTCACTACCTTCCTTCATCAATCCCTTTCCTCGACCCTCCCTACCTCCCTTCCTTCCCTCGTCCTACCTACCTACCTTCCTTCCTTCCCTCGACTCTACCTACTTTCTTTCCTCCATCCCTCTCCCCGACCCTCCCTATACCTTCCCTCCTTCCCCTTCCCATGCTACCATCCTTCCAAGTATAAGGCAACAACATATCCCATCATCTGAAATATACGTCTCTTGTCACTTTCTTCCCACAACAACCACCAAACCACAGTGGTACTTTTAACAGCTGTCACTCTGTAACATGCATGTGTATGACCTTTACCGTAAACCTCTATCACTCCATAAGAGGTATGTGGACCCCCTATCAGTCAACCGTATCCCTTTTCTAACAGCGTCAGTGTCTCCCCTCTATCGCTTGAATCACCCCGTTAGCACATGCATCACTTGCTTCCAGAGTAGCTGCATGCATTTCTCCTTATCAACTGCATGTGGTCCTAGATTGTTCGTACGTCAGGCAAGGTAACCAAGTTGGACCCAGAGTATCGTAGTACCCAGGGCTTCTCTATCTTACTACGGGTATTTACGGGCGGGGGCAAGTCGAGAGAAGGGTACGCTTGATGGGGCACAACGAGGGGAGGGAGGGAGGAAGGGGTATCAAAGAGGGTGAAAGGGATGTGGCCTGTGAGGTAGGTAGGTAGGTAGATAGGTAGTGGGGAAATAGTAATAAATGAAAAGATATGCAAAGGGATGTGATGATATTAATGTGAAGTGGAAAAGGATATGAAAATGATAAGTGTGTAATAAGGAGTGTGTGTTGGGATAAGACCTGTGAGGGAATGGAAAAAAGGGTAAGAGAAGTGAAGAAATGAGGTGTAGGAGGTGAATAAAGGTAGGGTTGTGGATTGGAGCAGTGGATGTATGCATGAGAGAGGTGGTGGATTCGTGGAGTGAATATGTCAGAGTGCTGATGAAGTGGAGTGATGTATTTGGTAGGTGGTAAAATGGTGGAGTGATTTGTCAGAGAGGTGGTGAAGTGGAAGATTGATGTGAGAGTGGTGGTGGTGGTGATGGTGGAGTCAAGGAATGAATGTATCAGAGTGGTGGTGGATTGTTGGAGTGGATGCGCCTGAGAGGTTGTGGATGGGTGGAGTGGATGTGGCAGAGAGGTGGTGGTTAGGAGAAGCGGATGTGGAAATGAGAAGGTGGATATTTGGAGTGGATGTCAGATAGAAGGTGGTGGATAGGAGTAGATGTGACTGAGTGGTAGTGGATGAGGGAGAGGTGGTGGATAGGTGGAGTAGGCCTAGATGTCAGATCGGAGGTGGACAGGAGTAGATGTGACAGAGAGGTAGTGGATAGGAGGAGTGTGGATGAGGGAGAGGTGGTGGATAGGAGGAGTGAATTTGGAGTGTGTGAGGACAGAGAGAGTGAATGTACAGTCGGCAAAAAAGAATAAATATTGGAACCCCCTATGGATATTTACAGTATATTATTAAAGTATATTAAACTTCAATGTAAAGGTGGTTTGAATATTTTTTTTGCCGACTGTACCTGACAATTATAATGATGTACAGTGCCAAGTCGTGTACATACGTGCCTCCATGCAAATTAAGGGGGTAATTCACTTTAGTTACATTGGAGTGCCATGATTCCTCCAAAGTATGCTAGGAAACAGGACCAAATGAACAAAAATAATGGTGTTTTGTTGTTGCTTGGAATAGTTTGGAGGAATCGGTTGCTTCAGATTTACCAACACTGCACTTCCACCTTAAATAAATGAAACTTCTTATTTATGATTTTGTCTGGGATTTTTGTAACCACTCATGTGTCCTCCGAGTTGTGTCAGGCAACAGCACCTATACGGAGGGAGTCTGTTTCGTTGCATAGTTTGGAGGAATTAGTAGTATCCTCCATGGCCATGCAGTACCACAAAGCCACCATCACCGACCCCCTTTAGAAGGTAGTGTGACCTCGACCCCACCCCTCATGTGACCTACTTAAACCAATCCCTTATCTACACACCTCTTCATCCCTCACTCGTAATTACAGGGTTTAAATTTCATATACAGTTTACGAATTAACACTTAAAGTTCTTGTGGTACGTCCTGTATTTTTTTTTCCTGTATTTTTTATCTAAGTCAGGTGGAAAGTTTGTTAATAAATTTGAGTTGTGGTGCAGTCGTTGTCGAAAGCTCGTACCCACACCCGAAATTATATAAAAGGACCAATGTTATGATTTAAGGGGAGATACTTTTGTTGGTGAATAGGAAGGCTACTGATTCCTCCAAATTATGTCAGTAAACAGATGCCTTCAGTAGTATTAATAGGAGATTTGTTTTCTGGCATAGTTTAGAGGAATCACAACAGACCTTCCAATTCACCAACAAGAGAATCTCCCCTTAAACAAATATGAGATCAATCAGTTCCACCTGTTCGACATTCAAAGACCTCGACTGTACAAAGAACAACAAACAAGCCGTAAAGAGGTGGGTCGGTAAGTTAGATCCATGGTTAGATCCCCTACCTCTTCTCCTCCTCCCCTCCCTCTTCTACTCCTCCTCTCCCTCTTCTACTCCTCCCCTCCCTCTTCTCCTCCTCCCCTCCCTCTTCTCCTCCTCCCCTCCCTCTTCAACTCCTCCCCTCCCTCTTCTACTCCTCCCCTCCCTCTTCTACTCCTCCCCTCCCTCTTCTACTCCTCCCCTCCCTCTTCTACTCCTCCCCTCCCTCTTCTACTCCTCCCCTCCCTCTTCTACTCCTCCCCTCCCTCTTCTACTCCTCCCCTCCCTCTTCTACTCCTCCCCTCCCTCTTCTACTCCTCCCCTCCCTCTTCTACTCCTCCCCTCTCTCTTCTCCTCCTCCCCTACCCCCCCTTTTACCTGTAGTACTGTGGCCTGTGTGTGTGTGTGTGTGTGTGTGACCTTAACCCAACACACCTTCACCACCAACACACCTGGTACACCTTAAGGAGATATTCTATTGTTGGTGAATTGGGAGGTGTTTGATTCCTCCTATAACTGTGCCAGAAAACAAAGCCTTCAATGGTACTAATAGAGGGGAGATGTGGCTTCGTGGCATTGTTAGGAGGAATCAGAGACCTACCAATTCACCACCAAAAAAAAAAAAAAAAAAAATTCACCTTAACGTACCCGTACCATCTAAAGGATTTGGTTGGTTACTAAGGGTTGGGTGGAGATTCTATACTAAATGCTCAACCTTTTCTCTCCGTTGATGTATACAATTAAGGGGTTAAAGTTTCCTCGTAACTTATGTATATTGTTTCATAAAAAATATTCAAAGGTACATACAGCGTTTAATAGATTCTACCCTTTACTCGTATTGTGTGTGTGAAGTGATATAATGCATTCATAGCTGTTGTTGACTGCTTGAAGAGGAAGAAGGAATTGGCAGCCGTTCAGGAGTGATACCTAATCCTTTTGTAAATATGAATTAAATCCATATTCTTATGTATATAGAGTTTTTATGGAAGATTAAGAGCTCTTGTTTACATGCATTTACCAAAAAGAAGTCTGAGTTAACTACTGGCAGACGAGCTGAGTAAACTGAGTGTAGCGAGTTAGCCAGAGTGTGTGTAGGTGAGATTTACCGTACTATATATGAGGTGTGTTGAAGAAGTGTGTATATATGATATCTGGTGAGTCTCCACCCTGCTCGGGTCAGCATGGCTTGGCTGGTGGTGGGACGTTGACTGAGAATGATCGCTTGCTCCACCTAACTCAAACCAACATCACTCCTTATACTGTTGTTCTGTTGGGGTAACATGGCTTCTCCTCACCCACACACTCTCAAGCATATTCACACATATTTAGCACATTCGCACACACAAAAGTACGAAAGCAAACACGCACGTATACCGACTTATGCATACAAAGACAGACAAACACACGAGTACTTTACATTCTTGTCTATGTACAGAATACGAGTACCTACAGTTAATTGTTATAGACATTAATTTACAAACATAAGCTTCATTACATATAGGAGGCACATGTACTGTACACATCCACTCTGAAGCACACACACACACACACACACACACACACACACACACACACACACACCACTGCGGGAAAGGACAAGGCGATCAACTATCAGTGACTTGGTGTGGGTGTTTACCTTTATCAGCGTATACATATAATTGCTTCCACCAACACCAATATTTGCTGGCATGAGTAGGTAAAAGAGACAACGAAATACATACTGTAAATTCATTCTAATATATATGAGAGAGAGAGAGAGAGAGAGAGAGAGAGAGAGAGAGAGAGAGAGAGAGAGAGAGAGAGAGAGAGAGAGAGAGAGAGAGAGAGAGACACAGAGAGAGAGAGAGAGAGAGAGAGAGAGACACACACACACACACACAGAGAGAGAGAGAGAGAGAGACACACACACACACACACACACACACACACACAGAGAGAGAGAGAGAGAGAGAGAGAGAGAGAGAGAGAGAGAGACTGGAGAAAGATCACAAAAGGAGTGAAAAGACGGGAGAGGGGGACAAGGGAAGTTGAGGAAGAGAAAGGTAAATAAATGGAGGTTGGTGTGTGCCAGCGTGACACTTCAGTATATAATATAATAATACTTTCCTTATATACCAACCAACTCTTCATAAACCACATAGTTCACTCTTCACTTCCCTAAATATCCTGTGATGATGATGATGATGAAAGTAGATGAAAGTAGTAGTAATGGTGATGGTAGTGATGGTGATGATAGTAAAAGCAATGGTGATGGTAGTGATGGTGATGACAGTAATGGCAATGGTGATGGTATTGATGATGATAGTGGTAGCAATGGTCATGGTAGTGATGGTGATGGTAGTAAAAACAATGATGATGGTAGTGATGATGACAGTAACAGCAAAGATGGCAATAGTGATGGTGATGGTAGTGATGATAATAATCAGATTAAAATAAGAAGGTTCGGTAAGAAGTAAATAAATAAAAAAATAATAAAAAAAAAATTGAGATGTTTTAGTCATGATTAATTAAGTTCACTTGTTTACATTCAACAATAATGCCCCTCCAACTCAATTAAACCCATCCACGTTATAAGTGAAAAATAGGCCATAACAGATTTAATGGGAGGCGTGACTGGGTGGGAACGAACTGAGGGACGAACTAATGGGGAAATGGGCAGACCAAAATAGGTTAAACAAGACGGACGGCCGAGCCAGGAGACGAATAAGGTGCCATCAGAGAATATAAGGGAGGAGGGTGTTTGTGCAAGAG
>JAWQEG010008213.1:0-19012 GCA_033782935.1 Petrolisthes cinctipes | reverse complement strand
TACCAGGAGATTCGAAGCTTTCTGCTCCTCACATTCTGGTCAGAAATTATGTATCACGAGTGTACCACAAAGTATAGGATACTATTCCCTTCAGAAAACAACAACCAAATCGCAAACCTCACAGAAACCCAACACTGAAACACACAGACAGAGGCCAACAACACACACACACACAGGAGCAGTATGGTACCTTTACAGTCCCGGGTTACTGGTGCGTTATTCTCTTATGAGTCTCTTTGCTTTGTAGGAAAATGGAATGGAGAGATAAAAGAAGTGAATGACAAAAAAAAAAAAAAGAATAAAAAGGGATGAAAAAATAAGAAAAATGAGGTTAAGATAAGAACTCACTTTGGGTCAAATTAAAGAATAGCTGATTCCTCTAAAGTCTAATCTATCATATAAAAAAAGAATCCCTAATCATCGAATACTGATGCAGGTGCCTTGTTGATTGACATATTTTGGATGGTTATATCAACACGAAAAAGAAAATGACAAAGAAATAGGGCGCTATAGAAAACCAGCACAACAGAGAAATGTGAGTGGAAGGCAGAGATGAAGAGGTAGGAGGTGGGTAAGTCCATATAGGTTGTTTGAGGGGAGGGAAGAGGAAGGGGAAGGGGGAGGTTGAAGGAAGGTGGCCTGTGATACCTTGAAATCTTTATGAAAACAATGCAAGGCTGTCAAGAAAAAAATGTACCCTCTCTCTCTCTCTCTCTCTCTCTCTCTCTCTCTCTCTCTCTCAGTGTTTCTCCTTCCTCTTTTACTGTTCATAACTTTTCTCACTCATTCCACCATCCTGATTGTTTTCTATTTCTCCTTGCCTGTTTTACATTCGGTGTTCACATATCTCGCGTTATTGTGCAGCATATTTTTTCTTTGTAACTTTTATCCACCACCTTCTCAGCTGACCATATACATACACAGCTGATTTATATATCCCCATCTCACGCTCAAATATCGTAAGCCTACTTATTCGTGTATGGAAAAAAAAAAAAAAAAAAAGAATTATGTGAAGGGAGGGTCATTCTACAGTCGTATCATGGATAAGCCCCCATAGAACATTATCCACACGTGTTAGTTTGGGGTTAAATAAAGACACAATTATTATATACCTGAGAATAGACACTGGTTTGCGGATAATAGTAAGGTTGGGAAAGGAGAGAGGCAACACAATTATACTCTTATCGAGGGGGTAACCTTGAGACAATGGTAGAATAGAGAAAAGATAGCAAGAGTTGAGGGGGGAAATTTTGTGTTGGTAAATCTGGAGCAACTAAATCCTCCAAACGATTCCAAGTAACAGAACACCATTATTTTTGCTCTTCTGGTACCTGTTTCCTGGCATATTTTGGAGGAATCAAGGCACTCCAATGTACCAAAAAAGAATTACCCCCTTTTACCGTTACTCTCAGTCATTTATAATAACATATTCGTTACCATTGGAACACTCTACCGTCATCCATCTTTCGCTTTTTTTAGAATTAGGGTTCTATTTAAGCAATGTGTCTCGACCTCTCGGATATTTTTCGGACATGATTATGGACCACTCTCTCAAATTCTTATATAAAAGTCTAATACAGTAAGCGGGCTTCGAGCATTTAGTCCTTAAGGGGGGTGCGGGAATAGGGGGACAGGCTTGGGGGGGTTTAGGGGGGGGTGCGGGGGAGTAGGGGACAGGCTTGGGGAGGTTTTGGGGGGTGCGGGAGTAGGGAGACAGGCTTGGAGGGTGGGGTTAAGGGGTGCAGGAATAGGGGACAGGCTTTCTAACCCCCCCCCGCCCCCAAGCCTGTCCCCCTATTCCCGCACCCCCCCTAACCCCCCCCCCCCCCAAGCCTGTCCCCTACTCCCGCACCCCCTTAACTTTCCCAACAGAAAAAAAATTGTATAGGTATCTTGAACAATATTAGTATTGAATATTTGATCTCTCTCACCTTTTTATATTGAACTGGTTAGGACAAAAATAAAGTTTCTTGTAGATAGGCCTCAACTTCCACAAAACCGAGAAAGACAGAGGAGGAGAAGCTAGAGGATATCGAGGCGTCACTTGTAAATTACTAAGAGGGAACATATCTATTTCCTGGCAAAGTTTTTTATCCGTCGCTCTCCAATATACCGTCATCATCTTTCTATCACTCCACCCTCGTTCTTTTTTCACTCCTTCATTATCCTACTTCTTCTTATATCTCCTTCTTTTGTTACCTCATACCTCCATTACTTTTTTTCCTTTTCTTCTCATCCTCTCTTTCTCTTCTTAGCTTTCATATTGTTTCTAATTTCCCTCCAAGCTCCTTCTCTTCCTCCTGTTATCTCTCTCTCTCTCTCTCTCTCTCTCTCTCTCCTCTCTCTCTCTCTCTCTCTCTCTCTCTCTTCTCCTAATCCCTTTCTCCTTCATTCTATTTTTCCTTCCACCTCATCCCTTTACCTACCTTCGTCTTCTTCCTCCCCCTTTATCTCTCCTCCTCTCTCTCTTTCCTTTACCTACAGTACCTTCCTCTTCCTCCCCTTTATCTCTCCTCCTCTCTCTCTTTCCTTTACCTACAGTACCTTCATCTTCCTCCCCTTTATCTCTCCTCCTCTCTCTTTCCTTTACCTACAGTACCTTCCTCTTCCTCCTCTTTATCTCTCCTCCTCTCTCTCTTTCCTTTACCTACAGTACCTTCCTCTTCCTCCTCCCCTTTATCTCTCCTCCTCTCTCTCTCTTTCCTTTACCTACAGTACCTTCCTCTTCCTCCTCTTTATCTCTCCTCCTCTCTCTCTCTTTCCTTTACCTACAGTACCTTCCTCTTCCTCCTCCCCTTTATCTCTCTCCTCTCTCTCTTTCCTTTACCTACAGTACCTTCATCTTCCTCCTCTTTATCTCTCCTCCTCTCTCTCTCTTTCCTTTACCTACAGTACCTTCATCTTCCTCCTCTTTATCTCTCCTCCTCTCTCTCTTTCCTTTACCTACAGTACCTTCCTTCTCCCCTTTATCTCTCCTCCTCTCTCTCACTCTCTCTCTCTCTCTTCTCTTATCTATGGTTAATTAACTAACAATATTACAGTGCTGCTTCTCTAGGTCAAAAATGTAGTATCAAATGTAGTTCAGTGAAGATGATGTATATTAAATTTCTTCCTTATTTACATTCGCCTCTCCGATGACCTAATTTTCTCGTATAAATCTAGTATAATCAATGAGGTCTGTCTGCCCATTTGTTCCATAGTCACTTAATCTTATTCATATGTTCCCCTCCCACCTCTCCTCTACTCTGTCTCTCTCTTAAGGTGGTGCAGGAATAGGGGGACAGGCTTGGGGGGGGGGGGGGTTTAGGGGGTGCGGGAGTAGGGGGACAGGCTTGGGTTTTTTTTTTGGGGGGGGGTGCGGGGAGTAGGGGGGACAGGCTTGGGGGGGAGGGGTTTAGGGAGGTGCGGGAGTAGGGAACAGGCTTGGGGGGTGCGGGAGTAGGGGGACAGGCTTGGGGGGGCGGGTGTTAAGGGGGTGCGGGAATAGGGGACAGGCTTTCTACCCACCCCAAGCCTGTCCCCCTATTCCCGCACCCCCCCCCCCCAAGCCTGTCCCCTACTCCGCACCCCCTTAAGTGAGCATTCCCCTACCCTTTGAACTCACAAGTATTCAGTCCTTACTCCTTCCCCCCCAACCCCTTCCCCCAACCCCGTCCTTAATTCCCTCATTCCTTTCTTTCAGGCTATCCCCCACGTTCATTATTTTTCACTGTTTCATTTCTCACAGGCTCTCCTATATCTATCTTATTCTCTTGACCATTATTTTCACTCTCTCCAATATCCCTTCCATCCTTCCATCACTTTATCCATATTTCCCAAACTTATGAAACCACCCAACTTTGCCTTCTTCGCTCTTCCTCCTCTTTTTTCTTACTTACTTTAATTTCATACCCTATTACTCTATTCTTCTGTACGCCTTACCTCTCTTTTTATTTGTACCTCTTCCCACTCTCCTTCCTTCCATACCCCTTCAAATAATCAAGATCTCTATTATTCTCCCCTTTCCTCCTTCCTTCTATTCCTCCCTGCAGCCCCTTTTCCTCCCTCCCTCCCTCCAACACCTTTCCTCCATCGCACTAACCTCTTTCCTCTATTCTTCTCTGTCTCTTTTTTCTCTTCCATGCACACCTCTTCCATTACTCAACCCCTCTATTCTCTCCCTTTTCCCCCCTCCCTCCTTTCCTACCTCCGTCCCAGCCCCCTCTTTCCTGTATTCTTCTCTGTCTCTTTTTTTCTCTTCCATGCACACCTCTTCCATTACTCAACCCCTCTATTCTCTCCCTTTTCCTCCCTCCCTATCTCCTTTCCTACCTCCGTCCAGCCCCTCTATCCTATAAGGTGGTTTCTCATTTTGACCCACCTAGGACTCCCAGTGGCTCCCCATTTCCCCAGGGCAACCTTCGCGATTACCAGGCGCTGATAAACACCACTACCAGTTTGCATATTAACCGGGTCGTTTCATATTGGAGGATGGTAGGTAGGGCTACTGATTCCTCTCAACTATGCTACAAAACAGAATCCTCTCCTCGTATAATGAAGTGATTTGTTTACAGGCACAGTTTGGTGGAATCTGAAGCCCTCCATTTCCCAAGTAAAAATGTGATTCCCTTTTAACCCTACCTCGTTGTAATAACGTAGCGCTAAATATGCTTCATAATGTCTGGTTCAATGTTCTTTTCATCTACAACTTCATGTTTACTTAACTATTGTCAGTACAAAGGTTTGGTGGTCAGCTTAATGTTGATAAGTTCCTTCGGACTGGATACTCACTAATTTAACACCCATACTTTTTAGCAGTATTTTCAAATTGTACGATGATAGAAAGTGAGTCGACACTGTTTAATTCGATTTCCAGAAACCCATTGACAAAGACCGGCGTAAGCGATTACTAAGTTAACTACTGTACTCTCATTCGGTATTACAGGGAACACGCACAAGTGGCTTGAAGATTGGTTATCCCAGTGTAAGGAGAGGGTTGTTATATACAGTCACTCATCAGGCTTGCGCGATGTATATGTGGAGTTTCTCGAGGATCACTGCTTGGCCCAATCCTCCTTCTGATTGCATAAATGACATCGATGATAGCCTCGCTTGTTAAGTATGAAAGTTCACAGATGACACAAAAATTGCAAATAAGGGTCAGCACCTCGTATGACAGAGATAGATTACAGGCTAACATCGACCGCTTAGTAACATGGGTGGACAAATGTCAAATGAATTTCAATGTTTACATATGCAAAGTTTTGCACATCGGAAATACCAATGACCAAATACGGTATTCAGTGAACAACTTCCAACTTTGTAGTGTATGAAAGGAAAAAGGTCTTGGTGTTTATTATATCAAATTACCAAAAGCTGTGCCACAATTGTATTAAGGTCATCAAAACAGAGATCAATATAATTGGATTCATAGGCAGGACATTGAGCACGAAAATATTAACTCTGTAGACAGTTACCGGTACAGCTTTCTTCTTAATTAAAGGTGCGTCCACTCATGCCATCAAACATGTACAGTCAACACCGTTGGCAACATGTTCGAATACATGATGCCAATACATTGTGGACTGGTGTGCGCTAACTAGTTAAGATCACGCTGACAACATGTTGGTAACAGAGGGTGAGGTGGATAGCAAGTAGCCTCGTCCACACAACTACTGCCAACATGCTGCCAATGACCTTCCATCAAGTGGTACTAACCTCTTGTGGACACTACGGTTGTCATCAGCTTAACAGCTTGTTCATGAGTGTGTTGCATACCTGTTGCCAGCACATGTTCGAGGGCATGTGCTGGCAACAAGTATTCAACACACTTACGACAAACAAGCTGTTAACATGATAACAACCGTTGTGTCCATAAGAGGTTGGGTACCACTAGATGCATGTTGGCAGCAGTGGTGTGGACGAGGCTAGCTAACGTGTTCTTCGGCAACGACACAGTGATGGGTGGAGAATAGAATTACCAATGAAGTGGACGTGTTCTTCACCTCACCTCTGTTACCAACATGCTGCTAGCGTAATGTTAACTTGTTAGAGTACAACAGTCCACAATGTGTTGGCATCATGTATTCGAATAGGCTGCCACCGGTGTTGACATCATATGTTCGAGGGCATGTGTGGAAGCACATTAAGACTATCAACATTGGTGTTGCACTAGGCTATGACCAATCACCAACTCTTGTTCTCCTTTCAACAATGACCTTTGTAGCTGCATTTCCTCCCCTTTCCTCTCTTATGCAGATTATTCCACTTTGCATCACTCCAAAAGGTTTTACAACGACAATGTGGTGGCATGCCCAGCTTTTGACCTTTCCTTCATCTACGATTGGGTCAAAGAAAACCTCGTGGCTTTCAAGGCTTTCAAATTATAGTTCCTTCTATTGCTTTCTGGCGCTAATCTTCCAAATGGTATACAACTTAACCATTCCTTATTTCTACATATTCTTAATGTCTCTTTTCTTCTACAGCTTCTCTTGTATAGATCATATCACTCTTGTTGCTAAAGTTGTCTCAAAGAATTTAGGTGTTGCTGAGCACTTCACCTACTCATGCCCATGGACAGTAGTTGTCTCTCTACTAAGGTCTCATCCTCCTTTGCATGGGGTATGGTTTGCATGTAGGGTGGCTCAACCTTCTTAACATTCCTGGGCACAGTGGAGTCAAAGGTCTCACCAACTCTTCATTTCTTACTGATTCACTCCAGGGCTCTTTCTCTTCGCCGCAAAGTCGCAACACACTCTCTCTCTATTCTATTGCCATTAAACTGTACATTCATCTTCTGAACTCTCTCAGTGTATGCTTCCTTCCCTCAGGAGAGCATGCAACACTAGCCATGATACTCAAAATCACTTCTTTTCTGTCACTACTTAACGCAAGAGTTAACCGGTACTCTCAGTCTTTCTTATCCACAACTCGTTAACTCTGGAACACTCATCATACCTTCATCTTCCCTCTTTCTATGACGTTTGTTCCTGCAACTGCAATGTGTCTGTACACACCATAAAACCATTTAGAAAAGGGTCACTACTTCTAATCTGTTTACGATCAGAAACAGGCCACCTGGTCAGGGGACACACACACACACACACACACAGGTGCGGGTCAGGTCATACGAAAAGACATTAACCCTTCCTACCTCCCCTTCGAAGGAGAGGTAGGAAAGAGAGTAAAAGAGAGAGAGAGAGAGAGATAGGAAAGGGTTGGCCCACTTTCCCTTTCACACGAGAAGAGAGAAGTAGGTACAGAATCAAACTGACCATTCACAGGCAACACAGTCACACTCTAGCCATTCTGTAAACTATAGAGTTTGAAATGTATATAAGCAGAGGAGGTACACTAGGAGTTAGGATACCACACTGACTCCCTAAGGGCTATAAACTGTCTCCATAGAGAGAGACATAATACCACATAAGGCAAGGCACATCACGATAATACCCTGTATAGATAAGTACACATATTAATAAATTAAGCCTTAAGAAACTTGTGAAGTCAATCACCTAAGCAACGTTACCTAAAACAACAACAACAACAACAACAACTACTACTACACTACAACTACAAGAATTACATACAAGTAAGTTACCAAGTTCTGCCCAGAGTTCAAGCCTTCAGAACTGGTACATTTGATGGCAGCGGTGTTTTTGCAATAAGGCAAATTGCAAGGTATAGACTTCATGGGAGTACAGTGACTAACATTGTTCAAGGACAAGTTGAAGGAATTTACTTGTAAATCCTCTCAAGTAATTTCTTCTGTGGGTATAATCTTACGACCTCTAACGAGGGAGATAAACCACAAATTCTTCACCTACAAGAGACACTTGCTTCAACATAACTGCAACTGACCTACAAGGGGTCCTCATCTACTTCACAACAAACAATCATCACTTCATTACTACCATATCGGCGTCCCTGCGTAAATGCTCTCGTCAGGACAACGCCACGACCTCCATCACCTCCACGCTGACGCCTCGTTACGTAAATGCTCTCGTAAAGGCAAGTCAACGTTCATCATCTTCACTCCAATAACGACTGTTAGTGTGTTAGTGTGCGAGCTAACTAATAATCGCTTCGCCTCTCCACCGACGTCGCCTCTTCACCACATCATCGTTGCAACTAGAGTCAACTAAAAGTAGGTACACATTACATGTTACATTACATTATTTTTCACTTGTCCACGAACATGTTAGAATAGATTAGGTTCCTCAATTACAGCCCAGAAAGAAAGAAAAGAAGTGCCAAATTACAACAAAGGTAAAGATATTCTCCCCCATTAATCCAAAGGTATCATAACTAACTTCGAATATCCCTGATAATGATTCATTAGTCTCCAAGCTAGATTTCCCTGCCTCCCTAAGCCTCGTTTGTGGTGCCAACACATTCGAGTACATTTTCTGCTTCTACCTTACCCCCATTAACAACTTAATCTGGTATACTATATTAACCTGTATTTTCTCTAACAATGGCTACTCCTCCACAATCTCCTACTGTCTCTGCTCTTCATACAACTTCTTCTAACCCCACTACCTCTTCTATGCATACAATGACAAGCTTACCCACCCACAAGTATTTAAAGTATTATACGGGAGATAATCCAAGATATGGCATTCATCTCTTCTTGTGTCATTTGGAGGATGTGTTTTACCAAACTAATATAGAGCAGGACTTACATAAGATAAGATTCGTGAGAATGCATATTGCACCAGATAGTCCAGCCAGCTATATGATAACTACAAGTGCTTTTTCTGATCCAGAGAATTTAACGTCATATGCTACGTTCAGACAGTCACTTATTGATGTTTTTGGGGATGGTAGAATTCATAATTCATTATCATGGGTTCAGAGAATGTTTAAAACAATGGCAGACAACATAAATACAAGTGAACCAGCAAAAGCACTTGCACTATCAGGGTCTCTAACTTTAAATTCGAAGGAATCTCGTATCATACATCGTGAATTACAGATTACTCAATCCATGGGGACGAAGAATTTTAATTTTGATGCCACACCTACTCAAAGGGAATCACAGGGAAAACGTTGCAAACACTGTAACGGAAATAATAATATTACCAGTGATTGTTATAACTTACATAATACTAAAGGAAATGATCAAGGGAAAAGTAATAATAAATACAGTCATTTACATGAATCAAAGTCGCATTCCTTAGATGAATGCATGATCCTTAACAGAATGAAATGGGACTTGCACAATCGAAATATGATGTATGAAACGAGACCGCCACAATATTAAAACGTCCCGAAAATATAACTGTAGGCCCTGTCGTCGCATTTACCAATAATATACTATAATTCCCTGTCCTAGTATCACATAGTAACACCACCTTAATGATAGACACAGGAGCCGCAGTTTCCTTGTTATCGGATAATTCCTTTAACATATTATGCAAATTAGCTCCACAGCAGCATTTATAAACCAAGATTGAACAGGTGACATAGCATTGTCAACCATGACAGGCAATAAATTACAGGTATTAGGGACACTTTAACCCTTCCTGTACGGTTAGACAAGGGAACTAACCATATACATATTGCATTTTATATAATACAAAATTATAAACTAGGTTTATCATACCTTATCAAACAAACCATAATAATAAACCCTAAATATAAAATAATACATTTTAGGAATTAATGTATTCCAATACAGGATTGTCCAGGCCAATATCTAAGTCCATGTAATGTTAATTCTATACATATTGAAAATGAGGGAAACGACTCCCATATCATAAAGGCCATTGCTGCATATAATATTATATTAACTCCAAATTTCGTCCATTAATTGAAGGTAAAGCTTCCATCTCGTGTACAGCCACATACTACCGTTCTATTCTCAATAGAACTAGTAAAATAATATATAATCAGGGATTAATTTACTTTACCCAATGTAAACAGTGAAAATATCACTGATATTAATAAATCATCTACCAATATGCATGTAAAGAAAGGAACATATCTATGTGATCTGTACAGATGGAAGTTAGACCAATACCACAAGGAAATATTGTATCGGTTCTTATCGAGGGATAAATTGATAGTCACATAGGGGAGCAACTTAGAAATTTTGTTAGTGGGCACGATTTTCCACTTTATCGTGATAATCTTATCACCATACTAGCCACATATTGAAATGCGATTGCCCTACTTGGTGAATCCTTAGGATGAACCAACATTATAAAGCATACCATTACACTAACATCCCCTCAACCCATTCATTCGAACATATAGACTACCATACCTCGTAGTAGGCAGAAAGTTGTAGAGAAAATTATTAATGAAATGATGGATGAAAGCATTATTAGGAATTCTAACTCCCCTTTTAACAGCCCAATGTTTTTGGTTTCAATAATAATGGTGAATTTACGCCAGTAATTGATTACAGACAAATAAATAATGCTACAATTAAAGATAAATATCCCCTCCCTCCTTTAAGATGTTTTGTCTAACATTGGTAAATCAAAGCCTATGATATTCTCCACCTTAAACTTGGTCAGTGGAAACTGGCAAGTAGCATTAGATGATAAAAGTCAACCCATTACAACATTTAGTACTTCCCATGGTTATTATGAATACATTCGTAGACCATTTGGGTTATGTAATGCTTCATCCATATTTCAGCATATGGTTAATTTCCGTATTGGCGTTCTTAATAACGTAGTCATCGTTAATCTCAACGATTTGATTATTTTTCTATAGAAGTACATTCATAATAAGTAACAATAAAGAAGCTTATCCAGAGATTACATTAGGTAGGCCTCAAACTTTAACTGCCTATGTGTCATTTTATTAACCAGGAAATTATAATTTTAGGTTATACATTAACCGCCACGGTGCTCCATACACAATCTGGTAAAATACGAGCAATGAAAGTATTCACTATTCCTAATAAATGCTACTAACGTAAAATCATTCTTGGGTTTATATCCTTATTATAGAATCTTTGTAGAGCATTTTTCCCAAGTAGCTAAACCCCTAAATAATCAACTCGAGATTTTGTATGGAGGCCAGAAAAAACAGCTGAGCTTTGAATTAGTAAAGGTTAATTAATGTCAGCTCCAATTTTTGCGTTCCCAAATATTCATTAACTTTTATCAAGTGTACAGATGCTTCTTCAGTAGGCTTAGGCGCTGTACTTATGTAAGAGATAGCTATGGGTAGATATCAGGTATGTGCTAATGCTTAGAGAATATTAAGTGCACAGGGAACTCGTTACTCTGTAACAAAACAGGAAATTTAAGCAATATTATGGGCACTTCGTACTTTTAGAGAAATCGTATTAGGCTATCCTTTACAAGTTTTCGCGAATTACCAAACGATCCCTGGCTTACTATAACCTCAAACCCTAACGGGAAAATTAGCCAGATAAAATCTAACAAGTCAGGAATTTCTCCCACATATAGATATTAAATACCTTCCAGGACGATTAAATAATGTAGTAGATCCCTTAAACAATTATCTTGTCCTTTTAGTTCCGAGGACACCCATGGACTTTGACATTAATACGGTTCCTAAACATTAGCAAACGGATTCTATGATGAATGTAATAAGATATTCATTAAAAAACCCTGAGGATGAAAATAAACCATAATTACCCAGTCACTTAAATATCTTTTCCCTTCATGATGATATTATTTACAGAAAACTAAGGAAACGTGACGTACAAACCAATCACATAGTGATATAACAAATAATAATTCCCTCAGTATTAATTACCCTTATATCATAATGCAGCAGGACATCATGATAGAGGTAGGTACCTAACCACTCTCTATACAATATACTATTAACATAAACTAAGGGTAGATGATGAAACACATATATCGCTCAGTGCGAAACATACAATGCAAATCAAGGCCATACATTTGGACCTCTGTTCCATGACGGGAATCCCTAATCCTGGACGAATCATGGGACATAGTAGGAATAGATCTACTTTCCTTACCAATTTAGAATCAGGATACAGTAAGTTTTACCTATGGTTAACTATTTTTCTAGATATTTAGTGGCGGCACCACTAGGGAAAAAACCGCAAAAGTAAGTGCACATATATTTAAAAACCAAATTCATATGACCATATACATGTCCCGATATTATAAAAAATATCTGATTTCTACTATATTAAGCAAACGTTTGTATTACCATATTTCCCAGCATCTAATGGGTTAACAAAACGGCAAAACCGTAACACTACTAGAAGTACTTCGTGGCACAGAAACAAGGAAAATCCCTCCATACATGGGAAGACTGCATCGATATGACGGTCAATAAACACTACAAAATACGGAAATAAAAGGAAAAACTCCACATGAAATACTATATGGCGTATGGATACGTCTTTCATATGATATAACAATTGCCACGAAGAAGCCATGCTACAACATGGACAACTATGCTGAACGACAGTGAGTTGCATTTCCACAATTTCATCATGATGAACAAAGCAATTTATCGGCTTGCAAGAAAAATGCGTGATCGCCGACATAACAAAGCAATTTATCGGCTTGCAAGAAAAATGCGTGAATGCTGACATAACAAAGCAATTTATCGGCTTGCAAGAAAAATGCGTGATCGCCGACATAACAAAGCAATTTATCGGCTTGCAAGAAAAATGTGTGATCGCCGACATAACAAAACAAATTATAGGCTTGCTAGAAAAAAAAAAAAAATGCGTAATCGCCGACATAATGGGTACCCGATCGAACTTTACACAGTCATGTCTTTAGTAGGCATAACCTTATAATAATGAATAATTTTACCAGGCGGATGATATTGTTTATGTAAACAGAATAAAGAAATTGGTAAAATGCGCGCAAAAACTTAACATCCAAAATAAAACCAATCAATATCTCTGCAACAGCAACAATGTCCTCTTCCTCGTAATATTATCCCTACTATTGATGATAATAAAATAAACACTTACAAACACAAACTCCGATCGGTTTCCAATGAAAAATAATATTTCTTCTTACAAATGTGGCCCAAATTAACCTATATAACGGTTTTCATGTCTATACTCGCGGCGGCTACAAGCTCCGACGAAGTACACACCGCAAAAGATGACGTCTTCAATCCGAGAGCTCTCGTTTACAATTTTATCAAACAGTTGAAAAGAAAAGGAAAATAAATAAAATAGTGGTGATGAACGATATGATCACTATTTCTTACTCTTTACTGGATATATGAATTATTACCAAAATTTTCTGCCATTGAGCAGTAATTACAGATAAAATACTTAATGATACACTAGTTTTGGTTGACAGGTATCACACAACTGAATTTACCTATGTAAGTGCATTATATTCTATAGTGTCCTTGCACTATTGGGCGCCCTAGGAATGGATTCAGCGACTCAGGTAATATTGCTAGCTTATTATAAAAAAAAAATATACATAATGGCTTAGAGCCATCATCACAGCCCAGAGCGTGATTTAGATAATTTTAAGTGAAATTTCATGAGCACTATTTGGTAATGCTTAGAGATATAGTGTTATACAAGCATTATCCCATACATAAAAGGTTGCAGGACAAGCCTTTGCAAATCAAGGTAAGATAGAGTAACAGGTATATACTGTATTAGAGTGTAAATCATTGCACAGAAATTAAATACGATTTAGATAGTTTATATGAGCAACGAATGAAATGAACTACATATATGAAATAATCACATCATATTTTTAGGCTTCTATTTTATTTCTGTGAGTTTGCGGAAAAATGATAGCAGGTGAGGAACTTAGAGAGGAATTACAAACACTTATTAAGAGAATATTTACTGCGGGTAAGATAAGATCAACTCACAATATTATTACCACTCCAATAGCTACGAGATGCAATGGTACAATCAATGATGAAATCTCATCTTCCTTATTTCTTTCATGAAATATTATTAACCAGTCATGCGTAGTATTTTAATACAAAATCATATACTCATTATTATTCCCATAAAAGGTAAAATGTTATTCACAAGCTACACACTTCTACAATTCCCTATGAAAATGGAAGTAATCATTTAATATTCAATTTTCATCCAATAAGTATTATACTTAGTGAGGATGTCATCAGTGACACACAACACTTCAAGTGCCATGTTGCATATCTTCATATATGTTTGTCTTGCATATTTCTTTGCATTTGAGTTGCATTTAAGTCTCCAAAAGCTGCAAAATCTCCACTTGCTTAGAATCATAAGTACTACTAATCAAGCACTATATGCATGTACATTCATATCTATTACTAATCAAACTCTCTTTCATCATCAATTTTAATTTCCACTATCTATAATTACCTGCTAATACATAATTAACATTAATTTGCCCTAATCACCCTACATATGGTATGGTTCAAGGCAACTATAAAGAAGCAGACTCATAGGCAATACGATCCAAGGGAATCGTACCTTGCCTAGTAAACATAATTTGCTAGAAAACATAGCACAATCTCTTCCACCTTTTCAACATATTTCATTTAAAGTTGAATTGTTTAACATCTCCTAATTCATTATCAGTTGTATCAGACAAAATGAAACTATTATGTTACTCAATGAGAATAGGATTCAATCATCCTTATTATATCATTTGATTCCTCCACATAGTGATCAAAATAAAAATTGGTAACAATGTTTATTATCCCATGTCTTATCTTTCTGGCATGTACTATAAAATTTATGTATTGTATAAGTCAGTCTAAAATACTATTTTTGTATTGTATAAGAAAGAACTATCGAAGTATACTGAATTAGCTTGTGTTGAAAAGAACAAGACTGTCATTTCACAGCTACAACATAGCAACACGGCTCCCCCCTCATTAATGTGTGAATTTTTAGCATAGGTTAGATTATATACACACAATAACATGCACCTAGCTAAACACATTAATATTAAGATGAAATTTTATGTAACAATGTATTCATGTTCATGTATTTATATTCATGTATTACCGGTAATGTTAATATTAAGTATATGGTGTGCCAATGTCTTAATATCTATTTTTTATTACTATACATGTATTCATTGTTAATATCTTAGTTATCTAGCCCTACCAACATTGTGAACTGGCCTTCTATTAAATAAAGCATAAAGCAAGTCGCTGGAGGCCAGTCGAGGGTAGCGGACTGAGCGGTGTACACACCATAAAACCATTTAGAAAAGGGTCACTACTTCTAATCTGTTTACGATCAGAAACAGGCCACCTGGTCAGGGGACACACACACACACACACACACAGGTGCGGGTCAGGTCATACGAAAAGACATTAACCCTTCCTACCTCCCCTTCGAAGGAGAGGTAGGAAAGAGAGTAAAAGAGAGAGAGAGAGAGAGATAGGAAAGGGTTGGCCCACTTTCCCTTTCACACGAGAAGAGAGAAGTAGGTACAGAATCAAACTGACCATTCACAGGCAACACAGTCACACTCTAGCCATTCTGTAAACTATAGAGTTTGAAATGTATATAAGCAGAGGAGGTACACTAGGAGTTAGGATACCACACTGACTCCCTAAGGGCTATAAACTGTCTCCATAGAGAGAGACATAATACCACATAAGGCAAGGCACATCACGATAATACCCTGTATAGATAAGTACACATATTAATAAATTAAGCCTTAAGAAACTTGTGAAGTCAATCACCTAAGCAAACTTAAGAAAGCACCCCGTCTTCCACGTTACCTAAAACAACAACAACAACAACAACAACTACTACTACACTACAACTACAAGAATTACATACAAGTAAGTTACCAAGTTCTGCCCAGAGTTCAAGCCTTCAGAACTGGTACATGTCTAGTAAACAAAATTGGATATGGTATTCGACTTTCCTCACATGTTTTACCTTACCGATGATGGCAATAAGCGAACTTTCTGCCTGTTGTCATCATCTTCATTAATATAGAAATACAAAATGAACATGCTCCTTTTGCCTACATAAAACGGTGTAATTAACATGATGCTTGGGATGGCCAGGTCAAGCCCACTTAATTAAATCTTCTCACACCAGAACACCATTTAGATAAGCCTGGATAAGCCTTCATCATGACAGAGTTGTATAATACAGTAGTAAGCCACTATTACCACTACCAATATCACTACTACTACTACTACTACTACTATTACTATCAGAACCACCACCAATATGATGATGAGGGTCTTGATGTAATAAAGAAAACACCAATAAACACATTAACACACACACACACACACATGTACAGTCGGCGGCATAAGTCCTGTCGCCAAACCTGCTTCACCGAGACATGCAGTGTTCATGGACTCGAGAAATACACACGTTTTCAACACCTAATAATCTCGAATCTATGAACATCGCGTGCCTCGGTGAAGCAAGTGAGGCGACAGGACTTTTGCCGCCGACTGTAAACTACTAATAGCATTATATTTCACCGATCATTTTACATTGCTCAACATACAAAATATACAAAAGGGCTCTGTGGGTTCCATACTGTTTCTCTTATTACATCGTTCCATACATCAGATTTTATCAGTGTGTATATATTTCTCACCTTTCCTAGTCCATTGAGGTTCGACGAGTCCTTCTGGTAATATGGGTGTATATTATTATTACGCCTGTAGATCATAAGGGAATTGGATATGGGTTGGATGACAGGCGGTGGGTATTATTATTATTTCACCGATTTATCTGGATACGAGAAACAACTTATAACGTGTAGATATAAGGAGCGGGATATTCATTTTTTTTTCTTTTCTTTTTCTTTTTTTTCTTTTTTTACGCTGATATAATGGGTGGATAGAGGGTGGATTTTTTTTTTGGCTTTGGATAAAATGATGGATAAAAGGCCTGAGTTTATTGGGGTTGATATAAAGTCTGGATAACAAGGGGTCGGGATAAGGCTACAGGTTTAATGGCTGGATATAATGTAAGGTTTATAAGGAATGGATTAGGAACATATGGGGTGGATAAAAGGCCACTGGCTTATGGCTCGATATAAGGCCTAGATGTGAGGACAATTATAATGTTTGGAAATAAGGTGTGAGTGGACATATCCAAACCTGACCCAGAGAAATTTACAGTTCAATAATCTATAATGTGTTTTTAATTAATCCTTGCGAAAATCCACTTACACTTATTCTTTTCAAAATAATATGGCTAAAGATACACGCATATATACCAGTCTATACAAGTTGCAGGTCAATCCTTAGTTGTGCAAATTTCTAGTAAAATTTGTCTTGGACGAAAATGCATACAAGATGATCAAACACCTTAGCCCCCACACACAGCCACTGTACAGTCGGCGGTAAAAGTCCTGTCGCCTCACTTGCTTCACTGAGGCAAGCAATGTTCATAGACTCGAGCTAATTAGGTGTTGAAAACGTGTGTATTTCTCGAGTCCATGAACACTGCATGTCTCGGTGAAGCAGGTAAGGCGACAGGACTTCTGCCGCCGACTGTACAATGGCAGGCGTAAAGCGGCACATTAATTTGATATCTCAATCACCAAATTTCATGACGATCAAATTATACTTTCACTTTCTGTTGTAGATTTTGTGAAGTGATGTGATTAAAATAAAGAAGATAGCTTGAATTTGAGGATAAAAAGAGACCGCCCTAGAACTGGAAGACCCTGTGATAGAGAGGTGGAACAGAAAACATGAAAGAAACAGAAGGAAAAGAAAAAAAAAACTGATGAAGAATTAATAGGAAGTGAGTGAGACCGAAAGGGCGTCCAAAGCTTTAAAATACTACCCACAGTCAGTACTCCTGTGTTCATGGTAAAGAATATACAGAATAACTGAATGACGTAGCTCAAATTTACTAATGATATAAGGTGTACCACAAGAGACTACGGTACCGTTGTTTAAAATGTGTACAAGTAATGAGAGGAACTGGAGGCCTAAACAGAGCTTGGCCCGGTATAAATCACAACACGTAACATTAAAGAGTGGCCTACTGTAAAAAACCCAATGGGAAGCTGGTCGGACCTACTGCTGGGGAAATGATGAGGAGTGTTAGTGTTGGTATAGAAAAGAGGAGGGGGTCGTCGCGCTGGTGGTGGTAGTAGGTGGAGAGTTTATTTAAGAGGAGAGGAGAGAGGAGGGAAGGGAGTTGTGGTTGTGGTTGTGGTGGTGGTGGTTGTGGTTGTGGTGGTGGTGGTGTTTGTGTTTGTGTTAGTGGTGGTATTTTTACAAGAGAGAGAAATAGAGTTAGTTGTGTTGGTGGTGGTGATTGTGGTGGTTAGAGGAGAGGGAGGACATATGATAGTCGTATTAGTAGTAGTAGTAAGTAGTGGTGGTGAAAGTGGTTGGAAAGAGCTGAGAATGGTGGTGGTGGTGGTTGTCAGAGGATGGAAAGGAAGGGAAAGCAATGGAAATATCAGTAGGAAGCATGTAGGAGAGGGATTTAGGAAAGAAGTGAGGGAGGAAGGAAGGAAGATGAGACAGTGGAGGGAGGAAGGGAGAGGTGACAGTGGAGGAGGAAGGGAGAGGAGACAGTGGAGGGAGGAAGAGAGAGGAGACAGTGGAGTGAGGAAGGGAGAGGAGACAGTGGAGGGAGGAAGGGAGAGGAGACAGTGGAGGGAGGAAGGGAGAGGAGACAGTGGAGGGAGGAAGAGGGAGGAGACAGTGGAGGGGGGAAGAGGGAGGAGACAGTGGAGGGGGGAAGGGAGAGGGAGGACACAGTAGAGGGGGGAAGGGAGAGGAGACAGTGGAGGGGGGAAGGGAGAGGGAGGACACAGTGGAGGGGGGGAAGGAGAGGACACAGTGGAGGGGGAAAGGGAGAGGAGACAGTGGAGGGGGGAAGGGAGAGGGAGGAGACAGTGGAGGGGGGATGGGAGAGGGACGGATGGGAGGAGGGGGGGGGGAGAGGGACGGATGGGAGGAGGGGGGGGGAGGGTAGGAAGGGAGTTGAGGTGTGAAGCGAAAGAGGCAAGTGAGAAATGGAGGTAAAGGAAGGAGGAAGAGTGGACAGGAGGCAAGTGACAGGGGATGGAAGAGGGAAGGAGGAAAAGTGTAGAGGCATTGAAGCGAGGAAGCCAATAAG
>JAWQEG010008212.1:10000-50000 GCA_033782935.1 Petrolisthes cinctipes | reverse complement strand
TCAACTGAAATATTAATGACACAATAAGCTGTGACACATCTTGACTATCATTTTGACATTTCTTATAAATGATGTGGAAAAAAATCTACCAATTACAAACTATTAATTTTACATAAATAAAATTAATTGCAGACTCGAATGGGTCCTTTCTGAGTCATACGGAGGCGACTCAGTCCTTTTAGAAATTTGTTCACTGTAAACCTATGGTGAATTAACCCCGATTTTAATAGTAGCTCATGCCTTTCCTCTTTCCTTTTTTGCTGATGATACCAGTCTTCCTGTCACCACTGCTGAAGAAGTGTCCTGCTTTCAACAAGACCACAACATTGTCTATGCTTGGGCAGCAGCGAACAACATGACATTTAACGAAGACAAATTTGAGATGTTAAGGCACGGGCAGAAACAAGACAAAAAGGAAGAAACAAAACTATACACGGTAGGAGGACAGGAAATCTCATCACAGCCATATGCCAAATGCCTGGGGGTACACGTCAGTGAAGACTGCTTCTTCCATCACCACATTGAGGCGACAATCAGAAAGGTAAAGGGATGGTGGGCTGAGTGTTAAGGACCTTCACCACCAGAGAACCACAAACAATACTGACCCTCTGGAACACCTTAATACAGCCCCTGCTGGACTACTGCAGCCACCTGTGGTCACCTCACAAGAGTGGCCACATCCAACAACTGGAAATGGTGCAGAGGTTGTTCACGAGGTACAGTACATAAGAGGGATGAGAAACCTTAGCTATTGGGATAGACTCAAGGAACTGAGGCTCTACTCACAGCAACGAAGGGACAGGTACCAGGTCATCTACATGTGGAAGATCCTGGAGGGACAGGTACCTAATCCTGCACCCCTCACTCTGCAGCCATATATACACCACCGAGAGAACTGGACACAAGTGTATAAGGAGTAGCCTGCCAACCAGAGCCCCAGAGAGGATCAGGACCCTGCTAGCATCTAGCCTAATTCATGAGGGGCCTAAAGTCTTCAATGTACTACCAAAAGAGGTGAGGAACACTACCTGGCTACCCAGGGGAGAACTTCAAGTTTGGCCTGGACAAGTTGCTGTGGACGGTGCCAGACCAACCCCCGGTGCTGGGTTATACTGCCAGATGTCAGACCTCTAACAACATACCAGATGAGGTGGCCCTTAGGGATAATATAAGGACGCCAGGATCGGGAGCAGCGCTGGACCACATTTTAACATTTAAACATTTTATTAGCCAATTGGCAGTTACAAAATATACATGATAGAGATAAAGAAATTGTCCAAGCCTTGTGAGAGTATATACTCTCTTAAAGGAACCTTAATTTATACACTCGAAGCAAATTAGTTATGAGAAGTTATTATCCTAAAAGCAATAAATTATTAATGGTGATCAATGTAAGTGTTTACATACATACATAAGAGTACGAAAATACATCAATTATTTACATCCTGATAACTGAGTCAGACCATGAAGTAGGTTACTCTAGAAATACTAAGTGATCAGTACAATTTTAGTAAATAAGATTTTAAGGAATTCTTAAAACTAGTTAAGGACTGTTTGTCTCTTGTGTTTGGAGGAAGTTTGTTCCAGATATTTACACCTTGGTATCTGATAGATGTTTGTGATGGATTAGTATTGCACATTGGAGTTACTAGTGTATTAGCATTAAGTAAGTTATATCTTTCATTTGTATTAAAATGAAATAATGTTACAGAATTGTGATTAGTAATAGACTTATATACGAAGATTACACTGGTGTACATATTAATATCGTTAAATTTGAGAAGTCCAAGGTTCTTAAAAAAAATCATTGGTATGGGTATATTTATCTTTGTGTGAAATGGTTCTAACTACCTTTTTCTGAACTATTGTTACTCGAAGTAAATGAGTCTTGTTGGTAGGTGCCCATATTGTGTGTCAGTATGTAAGAAATGGGTAAATTAGTGAATAGTATATCTGCTTTAGGGCTCTTATACTGAAGTGATTTCTAGTTAGGTGAAGAATTCCACACTGTTTGTTTATTTTATTACTTATGTTGTAGATATGGTTTCTCCAAGACAGTTGTCTGTCAACCTCAACACCAAGAAACTTTGTGCTTTCCACTTTTTCAATGATACAATGTCCAATATTAATAGGTTCAATATTTTTCGGTATATCTTTATTTCTATGAAACAGTATGCAATGTGTTTTACGAATGTTAAGTGTTAATTTATTGGATGTAATCCAATTCTTAACTTTAGATAATTCATTATTTATGTTGAGAATTAAAAAGCGGAGATCTCGGTGACTGGCGTACAGAGTGCTGTCATCGGCAAAGAAAATGAACTTAAAAATGTTACTGGTGTTGACAATGTCATTAATGTACAATATAAAAAGCAGAGGACCAAGTATGGATCCCTGGGGAACACCATAGTTAATAACTTGTAGATTAGATTCATGATCATTGTATAATACATATTGTTTACGGTTACTTAAGTATGATTCAAACCATTTCTTTGTAGTTCCTTCAGTACCATAGAGTTGTAGCTTTTTTATGAGAATTTTGTGATGAACCGTGTCAAAAGCCTTGGAAAGGTCCAGGAATATACCAACTGAATATAGTCTGTTATCAAAGGAATTCACAATATCTTCTTTAAACTTAGTAAGAGCAGTTTGCGTTGACATGCCCCTTCTGAATCCATATTGGTCCTCAGTGATAATGTTATTAACATTACAGTAATCTAGTACCCTATTATATATGATTTTTTCGTATATTTTACTGATAGCTGGCAGTACAGATATAGGACGGTAATTGCTAAATAATTTCACATCACCAGTTTTAGAAATAGGAATAACTTTAGCAATCTAAAGTTGCTCAGGGAATACCCCAGTAGAGAAGGATGTATTGCAGAGATACAGTATTATATTACATAATTCAGGAATTGCTACTCTAAGTGCAACACACACACATAGGTACACACATCACCCCCTGGTGAGGAATGATGCAGCTGGTTCAGGGTGTTCATTAATTCATCTTTTGTAATAGGAGTCATGTTAAAAGTTACTAGTGGTCTGTGGTGAATATAAGATGTAAAATCGTGATTAGACTCTTCGATGTTATCTGCTAATTGTGTTCCAATATTTATAAAGTAAGAGTTGAATTGATTTGTAATGTCCTGGGATGCATAGAATTCCGTATTATTATGGACATAGGTATTGCTCAGATTATTGTTTGATTTTCTATTCAACACAGAATTAATTACATTCCAGGGTTTTTTTTACTGTTACCAGAACATTCTTCAAGTTTTGCCTTATAATAGTTTATTTTGGCTGTTGTGACTGCTAATGTGACTTGTGGTTTCTGAGTCTGCGGAATCTGTCACTCAGAAACCCAGCTTACTTCCTACCAAGTTTATTTTTCTCTTTGATCATGTTCTTAATATCTGATGTAATGTCATTGGTGGCGGATTTTATATCACTCTATCATTCTAAACTTTTCTTTAATTAACACAATAACAAAGTCCACTCGGGTAACATATACATCACACCTGCCCTCTTATATATGTGTTCGTATCTGGGACACACACACACACACACACACACACACACACACACTGTACACTAGATATCACACACACACACACACACACACACACACTGTACACTAGATATCACACACACACACACACACACACTGTACACTAGATATCACACACACACACACACACACACACACACACACACACACACACACACACACTGTACACTAGATATCACACACACACACACACACACACACACACACACACACTCACACACACACTGTACACTAGATATCACACACACACACACACACACACACACACTGAGGGATAATCCAGCCACAATTATTGATAATGTGTAATGTTGATGGTCTTACATTTTAGAGGAAAAAATTGTTGCAAAATTCGTGTACTGTATATAATAATAATATAACATTGGCATCGTTAGAAACATGAGTTAAGGGGAGGGTACAGTTTTGGCCTTTTGGGAGATAATGATTCCTCCAAACTATTCCCAGCAACAGGCCACCATTATTTTTGTTAATCTGGTCCTGTTTCCTGGCATACTTTGGAGGAATCAAGGCACTCCAATGTAACAAAAGTATACTCTCCCCTTAAAGCCCAAGATACATTTTGTAGTGAGTCCCTAAAGCTGTAAATATTCTCTGCACAGAAATTCCTATACATCCTGAGTTCCTTATTTTTCACTCTAATATTGGTGTTGGTTTGGATTAGATCACGTTTAAAAAGTGAGAAAACTGGAAAATGATCCGTAAGATTGTTATATATTATACCATTGTACATATTGTATGAACATTTGTTTGTCCATATGTTATCAATAATTGTGGCTGGATTATCCCTCAGTGTGTGTGTGTGTGTGTGTGTGTGATATCTAGTGTACAGTGTGTGTGTGTGTGTGTGTGTGTGTGTGTGTGTGTGATATCTAGTGTACAGTGTGTGTGTGTGTGTGTGTGTGTGATATCTAGTGTACAGTGTGTGTGTGTGTGTGTGTGTGTGTGTGTGTGTGTGATATCTAGTGTACAGTGTGTGTGTGTGTGTGTGTGTGTGTGTGTGTGTGTGATATCTAGTGTACAGTGTGTGTGTGTGTGTGTGTGTGTGTGTGTGTGTGTGTGTGTGTGATATCTAGTGTACAGTGTGTGTGTGTGTGTGTGTGTGTGTGTGTGTGTGTGATATCTAGTGTACAGTGTGTGTGTGTGTGTGTGTGTGTGTGTGTGTGTGTGTGTGTGTGTGTGTGTGTGTGTGTGTGTCCCAGATACGAACACTATAAGAGGGCAGGTGTGATGTATATGTTACCCGAGTGGACTTTGTTATTGTGTTAATTAAAGAAAAGTTTAGAATGACAGAGTGATATAAAATCCGCCACCAATGCATCATCTTTATACTTCAGTAAATCAAGGTTGAAGTCTCCTGTTATATAGCATATTTTACTCTCATGACTTATGGTTGACATAATATTACAAAAGGAGATAAGGAAATGTCTAAAATCTGTTTGGGGTCTCCGATATAATACACCTATTGTGATATTTTTTGACTTGTGACAATCAATTTCAATAAATATAGTTTCAATACTATTATGTTGCATGGTAAGGTCATCTCTGAGGGTATAATTATAACCACTATCTAGATATAAAGCCACACCACCACTGTGACGTGTCAGGTTATTGGTGATACAGGTGTAGTCAGGGTAATTATATAAATGTTCAGTATCATCCGTAAGTTTTGTCTCGCATAAACCAATCACAGTAAATTTATGGCCAAGAGGGGATAAGCATAACTCAGCAAACTCTTCAAAGTGAAGTGGTAAGCTGTTAATGTTGTAAGGTAATAGAGAAAAAGTATTGTCATTAATGTTAATATACTGTGAATTCGAAGATTTGGGGAAAATGTAAGTGCATGAGGGATTTTGGTAACCAAGCACATCTAACAGATAATTATCTGGGTCGACGTCAAGAGTGTGAGTGTCATCATTATATGTGAAAGGGTTGAAACACAAGTTATTCACAACATGAAGGGGAAGGTTTTCTTTATGATCATTATGTGAAATTTCATTTAAATGAATCACTAATTCTTCATTGTTTAAGCCAGCAAATGGTAGCAAATTACAACTAATCATACTATTATGTGTTTTAGAATAAAACAGTCAGTCGCTGACGTGGTAGATGTCGGCTTATGTTGCTGTGAATCGGTCTGTTTGTTTTCTTAAGCGTTGTTGCTTGTCATAGCCAGACTTCTTCTTCACTGCCCCTGGTATTCGTGTTGGCTTGGTCTTGCTGCTCCACATCACATGAGCGTTCCTGGTCACCACTAGCAACCCCTGCCCACTCCCGTGCTACAGGCAGTGTTAGGGGGGAACGAGGTGTTCTCTGGCTCAGCCGAGGTGGTGTGATGGGTGGGAGGCGAAATGGTGCAGTGGTTGGAGTCAGGTGGGCAGGAAGTGGGGTCTTGTGGGCGGAAGGTTGGGTCAGGTGGGAGGGAGAAGGTGAAATGGGGGGTGTCCTAGATGGACGATGGGTGGGTGAAGTGGAGGTGGAAGAATGGTGACCAAGGTGCTGACGCCGACCCTCATCCCCCCCAGTGCCCCCACCAAGCTCTCTAACCACCAGAGTTCTGTAGTTAAAGAAAGCTTGCTTGCCATCCCTCCTTGCAGCACACAGATCATCCAGTTGTCGACCGTGAACCTCCAGGGTGCCAGGGTACAGGTCCTCATTGATATACATGTTGGTTCCTTTGAGTTGTCTTGGGTTTTGGAAGGCAGCATCTCGGCAGGAGAAGCTTGAACATTATGCTACAATGTCACGTGGTCTCTTGCTGTAGATTTTCCAGACTCGATGTACGCGTTGGAAAGACTTGTTTTGCATGTTCAGCTAATCTTTAAGGACACTCATTATCTGGACTTGGCATTGTTCCCAATATTCCCCTTGTTGTTCGGGGATAGCTGAGAATGGCAGGTTGTTCCGCCTCCTTGATCGTCTAGGTAATGGAGCCGCTCCGTAATTCCAGTCAGCTGGGTCCTGAGTCAGGTTCTTGTTCTCCTCACTCAGGTGTCGAATCTCATTGAGGGCTTCGTTTTTCTCCTTCACAACAGAGGTGAGATCGCTCAGTGATTCATCCAGACGTGATTGGGTGTACTCATTAATCTTTTTGTCAGCATCCTTCATAGATTCAGTGGACTGTCGCTGAATCCGATCGAGGGCATCATTGAAGTATTTCCTCTGGGTGTCGAGTAGAGTTAGCATTTCCTCACCATCCATGGCGACTCACAAAGGTGTTGGTCACGTCACCGATCTACTGTGCACGCGCAACTCCAAGAAAATTTCTCATGGTGGTTAGTAGCACTAGACATTCACTTATTTACACCGGTTTTTTTACGACAAAGTCCATAACACTGAAAATTTCTTCTCCTCACAAAGCGAATGACTATACCTTCAACTGATAATGGGGCACTGACCTCTAAACTATGTCAACATTTCAACACTTCAAGTACAGGAATACAAACATGGGGGGGTACTGCTCCTAAAACAAGAATAACATTAATGGGGGTTCGGGATTAGGGGACAGGCTGGGGAGGGGGGGGGTGCAGGAATAGGGGGACAGGCTTGGGGTGGGTAGAAAGCCTGTCCCCTATACCCACACCCCTCTAACCCCCTCCCCCCCCCCCTAAGCCTGTCCCTTTACTCCCGAACTCCCCAAAAACCCCAGCCCCTACCTAAACGCCCCCCCCCCCCCAAGACTGTCCCCCTATTCCCGCACCCCCTTAATAAAAAAATGAGCATCAGGACAACCCTCTGCTGACCCTTGGGGCTTATTATTATTATTATTATTATTATTATTATTATTTAGTACAAGCCCCAACGAACATTCACTTTTATTTTGTTTATGTAAGTTACTCCCTTTACAAGAAAGAAAACGTAGCCTTCGTAATATAAGAGAATGGATAATTTAATGGGTAACTTTTTCCCTTTTATTTATCTTTAATTATCTTTTTAATTTTCCTCTTTCTTGGTAATTTTCTTACTTAATTCGTCACAAGTATAATGGTTTGTGGGTGACTTCGGCTTGTGACTATTTTTTAATGCTGAGAAGTACAAAATTTCCAGTTTTATACATATCTCTATAGAGTTTAATGTGACCCCATTAAAAATATTATTAATAAAAAACTATTACAAATTTATAGCCAATGTGAAGCTATAGAAGTAAAAATATTATTATTATTATTATTATTATTATCATTATTATTATTTCCCAGTCGCCAATTCCCTTCTTCTTCCTCCTCCTCCTCCTCCTTCTTCTCTTCTTCCTTTTCCTTGTCATTATTCCTTTATTCCCTTCCTTTATTCCCCGGTTATTCACTTTTTGCTACATTGGAGTGCCTTGATTCCTCCAAAGTATGCCAGGAAACAGGACCAAATGAACAAAAATAATGGTGATCTGTTGCTTGGAATAGTTTGGAGGAATCTGAGTTGCTCCAGATTTACCAACACTGTACATTCGTGATACATAATTTCTGACCAGAGTGTGTGTTCTGGGGCAAGAAAGACCTTACTTACTCCGGACACGTGATGATTGATGATGTGTGTAGATGGCGACTGGTTCGTGGTCTTTGTCTTTTCATTAGTCTTTGTAGTATTGTGATGGTGATGTGAGAATGATAGATAATGTAATTTATAATATTTCAATTACAACTTACCTTGCCCTGTTAATTTATGATCTCGTTGGTTGGCTGCAGCGAAGAACAAAAAGTCGGGGATTAATTCCCCGTTTAGGCCTCAAGCACCACGCACATAATAATAATTTATGTTAAGGGTTCTTCCCGATATATATGTATTTATATAGATAACAAATCTACTGGTGCATTTAAACAACCAATTGCAAATTTCTATATTTATTCAACTCCAGTATGCCAACATGAATAAATTAATCTCACACACACACACACACTCACGCCACGCTAACTAGCTACTCGCTCTCGCTACGTCTCGTTCGTATACGTGACGATAGTCTAGGTTACGTTAACACTTGTAGTAATTCTATCAATTGTTACGCGAGTTGGAATATTTCTTAATGTCTCACACTTGGGAATAATTTAGAGTCTCACAACACACTCGTAATTTTCAAAGATCCAGCTCCCCCTCACCTTAATTCACTTACTGAACCACCGTCGATGCAACTGGCCAGTATACAACTGTAAAGCCTTGGAATCGTGGTAATATCCAACGAATTCGGCGTCTACGTTGATCCTTCCCCACTCAACACGTGGAGGATTAATTCAGGCAAGCGGAAGCTAGTTTATACGAGTGTTGTCTCTCCAAGTGTCCTGTTCCAACTGACCCAATTCTTCCTCCTTAACTGGTTCAAAATTTCTCTGACTCCTCCTCCTATCTTTGTTCGTTTTTCCTAACTGGCTACGATTTACATTGTACCCACTTATACTTGAGTTATACCTGCAATTTCAATTTACCTATGGCGTGTTAATAATTCCCAATGATTTCCCTCCACTTCACGATCATTTGCAATACCATAAGTTACCCTGGTAGCATAATTTATCAATACAAGATGTACTTAATGTACGAACACCTATATGACTGAATGTGGCAATTTCAGTTGAAACCCAGCCTTCCTGACCCTTTTCTAATTACCTGGTCTATTTTTGGATACTACCAGCGGATTAAGACTACCTGCAGATTAACCCGCACCTACATGAACCCACTCCTACCTCCTTTGTCTCATGGAATATTCCCCTACTCTAGAACATTCTCCAGTATGGAATTTTCCACTCTCTGTAATTCAAATTACGTCACGAGTATTATGTCTGACTCGTGACATTCGCCCACACAAAGAGACATTGCTCTATGCAATGTTTAATAGATTCGTGAAGTGGTAACGACGCCTTTGCATGTATAACTTTACAATAACAATTCATCCACACTTCACTTATTCTTGTATGTGTCAATTACTATCACCAGTTACGTGTTCATTTTTGCCAATGAGTGGAAAACTCCCAACAGTTACTTTAGCTTTTCAATCTTAGGAAGAAACTCCGAGACAAGAATGAATGTACCTGGTAATTTCTGCTCAGTACAATTTGTACACATTTAAGCAATATATAAGTGTGGTGTATGTAATGCATTGTGTATTTGTTACATAATATGTAGGAAATGCAACAATATCTCTGGAAGGCAATACATATATTAGTAATTATCTGAGCCTTGGATCAGAGTAAACCGCTAGAATCTGTGTCTTGGATAAGGTTACACAAAATAATGCAATAATATTCTGGAAGGCAATATATATATTAGTAAATTATCCGAGCCTTGGATCAGAGTAAACCGCTAGAATCCGTGTCTTGGATAAGTTGCACAAAATACAATACATATAACATCGGATTTTTCCCCAATTCTAGGAACCCCCTTGATCTGAGTCGCATAAGACTCGTGCTCGTTGCGCTCGGAGAGGTAACCATTAACGAGCAATTCGACCCGGAGGATACTTCTGCCGGTCGATCTTCGCATGAATATTTACTCGGTTAACACTAATTAACGAGCAATCGTGACATAAGGTCTGCCCCGACATTAGCACTTCCCTTTATGTATCGCACAGTGAAGTTGAACTGTTGCAGATAGAGGGCCCAGCGCATAAGTCGTGCGTTGGCGTTCTTGGATGTACGCAAACTCTCCAGAGGCATATGATCGGTTTCTAACACAAAATTATCACCATACAGATAGTAGTAGTATTTCTTAATACCTTCTACTACTGCCAGAAGTTCCTTTTCCACTGTACTGTAATTTTCTTCAGCAGACTTCAGTTTACGACTGTGATATGCAACAGGGAATATTTCCCCATCCTTCTCCTGGAATAGGACTGCACCAAGACCATACTGAGAAGCATCAGTCCTAAGTATAAATGGCCGTTGGTTGTCAGGCAACTGCAAGATTGGTTCCTTGCAAAGAAGATTCTTAAGTGAAACGAATGCTTCTTCTTGTTCTGACCCCCATGAGATTTTATTAGGAGCATTCTTCCTTAAGAGCTCACTAAGTGGATGTGCAATGACAGAAAAGTTTGGGATAAACTTACGGTAATAACCGGTAAGACCCAAGAATGAACGCACCTGTTTCTTTGTAACGGGTCGTGACGCATCCTTGATTTTCTTTATCTTGTCATTCTGGCACCCACAACGTCCCCCACCTACAGTGTGACCCAAAAATTGTACCTCCTTCTGAAACAATTCACACTTAGATGGTTTGACTGTCATGTTATATTCCTGCAGTCGTTGCAAGACAGCTTGCAATATCACAATGTGCTCCTCAAACGTGGTTGAGTGCACGAGAACATCGTCAACAAAAGCTTCAACCCCTTTTATGCCATGTAATACTTGACGCATGACACGATTAAACACGGCGGGAGAATTAGTGAGACCAAAAGGTAGTACCTTGAAATGATACAGCCCATTTGGCGTGGATATAGCCGTGAGGAGACGACTTCGTTTCTCCAGTGGTATCTGAAAGAAACCCTTAGCCAAATCCATCTTAGAGAACACCTGAGAATTGCTAATCCTAGCAAAAATCTCTTGCTGATCACACATGGGTTCTGCATCGACCCTAGTGACAGCGTTGACACGCCGGTAATCCCCACAAATGCGTACCCCACCGTCCTTCTTCCGAACCACAACAATAGGGCTGGAATAAGACGAGTCCGACCTTTCAATAATACCAGCTGCTTCCATGTCATTAATTTCCTTACGTACTGTATCAATCAGCCGTACAGGAATAGGATATGGTTTCACCCTCACTGGTGTGTCGCTCGTAAGCTGTATCTCATGACAGGCTACGTTAGCAACAGCAGGCCTGTCAGAGAACACACGTGAATATTTTTCCAGTACCGCATTGACTCTTGCAAGCTGGTCTGGTCTTAAATTCTCCGAAACGGAGACCTCAGCCACTGTCTCACCTTGACGAGCTTCAGCCGTCTGGGGAGTATATCCCTCGTCACCCTCGGGAATTACCACAGCAGCGCTAACCATGTCTACTGCTGGGGAAAAATGACCACGGACTAGACTTAACACTTCACTCTGTTCTGAGGTGATGTTACAACAGCCTGCCCCAAATGTGGTAACAATGGAAGTACACCCCTGTTGGGTGGTGTAATATTCCTTAAGCATATTAATATGAAACCGCTTGGCTTCACCTTTGATTTTAACTATGTAGTTAAGGTCATTCACCTTCTTGACTACTTCAAAGGGACCCTTCCACTGAGCCAACAACTTATTATGAGCTGTTGGTAACAGAACGAGACACTTCCCCCCTACCTGTAGCGTTCGGAGCTTAGTTTTCCTATCATAGTAGGACTTCTGAATCTCCTTTGCTTTAGCCAACTCCTGCTTTGCAATCTCGCAGGTTTGCTGTAATCGTTCTGCCAAATCAATTACATAAGAATAAGTGGTTTTCACCACGGGATCCGATTTCTCATCGTCCCAAAGTTCACGTAGAACCTGAAGTGGTCCTCGAGCAGGTTTACCATACACTAACTCGAATGGACTAAATTGCAACGATGCCTGAGGTGCTTCGCGATACGCGAACAGTAGTGGCGAGATATACCTGGACCACTCCCTAGGTTGTTCTACTGCCATTCTCCTCAACATTTTCTTGAGAGTACCATTAAACCTCTCACACAACCCATTACACATTGGATGATAAGGTGTTGTCCTCAACCCTTTAACTGAGAGTAATCTCCACAATTCCTCCATCATCGCGGAGGTAAATTGACTGCCTCGATCGGACAATACCTGCTTTGGTATGCCGACACGACAGAATATATCCAACAAGGCTTCAGCCACTGTAGTGGCTTCAATATCACGCAGAGGCACTGCTTCAGGCCATCTGGTCGCGAAATCCACACAGGTAAGAATATACTTGGCACCGTCCGTAGCCCTCGGAATAATCGGTCCAACAATATCAACCGCTACTCTCTCAAATGACTCTGAGATAAGCGGTAGAGGATTAAGAGGTGCGGGCTTCACCCGACCCCTGTCACACGTTTTCTGACAAACGTCACATGACCTCAACAACCTCCCTATCTCTCTCCCCATACCTGGCCAATAGAAATGAGACTGAATCCTATCAACTGTTTTCCTCATCCCCATATGACCCCCTAATATAGCATGATGACCCAGGTTGAACACAGCCTGTCGGTATTTCTCTGGTACGAGAAACTGAACCCTCTCTTCCCCATCGGGGTTTACTGTACGTCGGTAAAACCTGTTTCTCCTCCTGACATAACTGGTTACAATACCATGTCGATCTCTACTGTCACCCTCAAGTGCCTGCTTGCGAACAAGTGCCAATGAAGGGTCACTTGCTTGCTCTGCAATTACATCCTCGCAATTGACGAGGTCGACGGCAGTTGTCACTTGAAGTGGAACAACTGTTTTCTTCGCATGCGCCATACCCCTGGTTACAGCAGCTGCACCAGTCTGTGTGGAAATTTCCACTGAACATGCATTCTTAACCCCTGGTATATTTCCTATTACCAAATCTGACACAGGATTTTGCATGACTGCTGCAATTACCTGGCCTGTATAAAATGGACTCTCCACTGCAACTTTAGCAAGAGGATAGAGCCTCCTGGTACCATCAATCATAGTGATAGTTACCTGCTCCCCTGTAAAATCATTAGAAGCAACTAAACCATCAGCGACACAACACCCCGATGACCCATTATCTCGAAAGACTTCAACAGATATCCCGTTAACAATTCCCGGACAAATATGGAAACCAGACTTACCTTTCGAGACTCCTGTCGCGTTTAGTCACAATTGATGAGGTTCGTGAACCGACTGAGGCACTCGCGGTTCTACACTAGGTTGAACCGCCACAGGTGAATACTGTGGTTCACCCTGTGTTGCAGCTGCCGATCGCTGATAATAACCTTTATTTCCACTATGGTTATTACTATTTTTCCAGTTACTTTTTCCTTGGTAACGGTACTGATTGGACTGCTGCGAATAGTGATTATTACCTTGTTTCTGTGTATGATTAAAATGAGGGTTAGGTTGCAGACGAACAATTTGACTCTGCTGCTGTGACTGATTTTTACTCGACTGGTTATATGAAACAGCAGAGTTCTGAGAAGGCTTATTCGACTGATTAATTTTCTTATTAGGCTGAATCCGCGTGTGGTAACCATACGCGGTAAAATGTGCGTCCGACATATCCACCATCGTTTGCAACATTTTCACCTTGTTGGTTTTCAGCTGAGCCGACAATTCTGGAGGACAAGACTTCTCCATCTGTGTACGAAGCAACAAGTCTTTTACCCCCTCCAAAGTCTTAGGTGTTTCGGCCTTCTCCAACCACTGATCCAGGTAACTGGTCAGACGTGCACTAAACTGTGCAACAGTCTCCTTATCCTGTAAGGATGCACGCCAGAACTGATTCCTAGCGTCATCGACCGTCAACCCGTACGCCTGTAATAAAGCCTTTTTCATGTTCTCATAATCTCTGGCGGTACTGTCGAGTCGGTGGAGAATACTAAGTGCTTTTCCATCGAATAAATTAATGAACTCGAGCTTCTTTATATCATCATCTAATCTATACGTGTCTGCAACCATTTCAAATCGCTCAATAAACGGCTCGATATCGTCTCCCTCTACGTATTTTGACAGTTGTAACCTTGGGGTCACGGTGGTTGAGCTTGCGACATTACTACCACTCGCACTTTGCCTTTCACTCGCACGTACTTGCAGTTCCAATACTTCCTTTTCATGTTCCCATTTCAATTTTTCTTGCTCTCTCTGTTCTCTTTCATTTTCTCTTATGGCCGCCCGTTCAAGCCGTTCTTCTTCTTGGCGGGTTTTCACGTATACTTGAAGTTCGGCCTTACCTTCAATTCCCAATAGTTGAGCCTCTCCCAATAATTCTTGTACGGTAGACATTTTTAATTTATTTTCTATCGTTTCGGTTGCCTTAATTTCTGGACAGTTATGACTATCTACTCGTGAAAGTGTGCGTGTGTGTGACTGGAGTTAATACAACGCTCAGGTCCCTGTTCGGGCGCCAAATATGTGATGGTGATGTGAGAATGATAGATAATGTAATTTATAATATTTCAATTACAACTTACCTTGCCCTGTTAATTTATGATCTCGTTGGTTGGCTGCAGCGAAGAACAAAAAGTCGGGGATTAATTCCCCGTTTAGGCCTCAAGCACCACGCACATAATAATAATTTATGTTAAGGGTTCTTCCCGATATATATGTATTTATATAGATAACAAATCTACTGGTGCATTTAAACAACCAATTGCAAATTTCTATATTTATTCAACTCCAGTATGCCAACATGAATAAATTAATCTCACACACACACACACACTCACGCCACGCTAACTAGCTACTCGCTCTCGCTACGTCTCGTTCGTATACGTGACGATAGTCTAGGTTACGTTAACACTTGTAGTAATTCTATCAATTGTTACGCGAGTTGGAATATTTCTTAATGTCTCACACTTGGGAATAATTTAGAGTCTCACAACACACTCGTAATTTTCAAAGATCCAGCTCCCCCTCACCTTAATTCACTTACTGAACCACCGTCGATGCAACTGGCCAGTATACAACTGTAAAGCCTTGGAATCGTGGTAATATCCAACGAATTCGGCGTCTACGTTGATCCTTCCCCACTCAACACGTGGAGGATTAATTCAGGCAAGCGGAAGCTAGTTTATACGAGTGTTGTCTCTCCAAGTGTCCTGTTCCAACTGACCCAATTCTTCCTCCTTAACTGGTTCAAAATTTCTCTGACTCCTCCTCCTATCTTTGTTCGTTTTTCCTAACTGGCTACGATTTACATTGTACCCACTTATACTTGAGTTATACCTGCAATTTCAATTTACCTATGGCGTGTTAATAATTCCCAATGATTTCCCTCCACTTCACGATCATTTGCAATACCATAAGTTACCCTGGTAGCATAATTTATCAATACAAGATGTACTTAATGTACGAACACCTATATGACTGAATGTGGCAATTTCAGTTGAAACCCAGCCTTCCTGACCCTTTTCTAATTACCTGGTCTATTTTTGGATACTACCAGCGGATTAAGACTACCTGCAGATTAACCCGCACCTACATGAACCCACTCCTACCTCCTTTGTCTCATGGAATATTCCCCTACTCTAGAACATTCTCCAGTATGGAATTTTCCACTCTCTGTAATTCAAATTACGTCACGAGTATTATGTCTGACTCGTGACAAGTATTATTAGTCTTTGTAGTATTATTAGTCTTTGTAGTATTATTAGTCTTTGGCGTCTCTTCGGAGTTTGATTTTAATTATAAGGTTTTCTATAATTATATATATGGTGTAGGAAAGGTAGCAAGCGTCTGTAGTTTACACAATTTATTGATAACCAGAGTGAGTACAGTTTCACAAATATGTTTTGGGTTAGGTTAGACTTGAGCTAACTTTATAGAGAGAGATTATATGCTAAGGTAACCTTGTTGAGTGTATGGTTATCAATAGCTAACTGAGGCTGAAGGAGCGGGAACAAGGTGTTGATTGGTAGGTCACATGACTTATGTCGTCACTATATGCTAACGTGTTAATGATTCCCACAGGGAGCTAGGGTTTGTATCCAAGCCTACGCTAGAAGTTTCACGGCATCATGAGATGTGTGACTCACTCTTGTAAGTGAGTATAAGTGATTATAAGTAGCCTCTTAAATGTAGGTTTAACCGGAACAATGCTCGGCCACTACCATCCTTCGCCCTCGAAGGAATATTACACATATACATAATATATATATTCTTATTTTAACACATGCAATCTGTAGATAGTTTTATTTTATTTTATGTCTACAGATAATAATTATTATAACATGTACAATATATATTATGGTAAAATACATCCTATCTAAATGTGTAGTAATGTGTAACTAACCTATACATTTGTATCCTCATTACCTTCTGACACTAAGCCTTGTCTCTGTCGTTCACGAGCCGATAATTGTCGGTACCGAGCGTACACCTTCCCTATACACCAGCTAAACACAATAGTACAAACAATCAACGTTAGTACAGGTATGATGTGTAGAGGGAATACAACTTCTCTTGAGAGATGTACAGGTAACAATTCATCCAATGTTGAGGTAATCTCTGAGTCATTTAAATACTGAAGGAACTTTATTTTGTCTGAAACAATAGTGATTTTATCTAAAGAGATGTTTGCTACAAGGTTAAGTGATTGTAACTCTGTAGAAAGTGTAGACACAAATGCTTTATGGTGATGAGTAGGTAAGTTAAAGAAATGTTCATTCCTAATCTCACAATGGTCCGGTGCCATATAATAACCATCCACACAAATGTGTTGGACTTTACCATTGCAAATTAATGTCACGCTTGTTCTCTTTTGGAAATAGTAGTAGTGGTTAGTACCGAAGTGCTCATGGTAGGAAGTATTATTACTTACAGTATTGAAAGTACAGTAAGATGTTGGGAGAGTTGATTCAGGAATTATGAATAAAAGTTCACACTGTGCCTTGTTTGTTAAACTGAAGGTAAACATATACGCAGGACATACATACAAGTGTAAGTACGAGGTGAGACAGTCATCCAATGAATGTTTTTCTAAGGTGTCTATGGCAGTATAATCCTCAGATGTGACTATGTACTGACGTGACTTGTCAACAACCAGCAGGGTATTATTTACTCTAATTGGAAAAGGTCGTAATTCCCAAATATTAAATGACGTTTTTGACTTAAAAGGAATATTTAATAAGATACTTGATTCAGTTAGAATTGATCCAATGATGGGGTAATAATATTCCACGTCAGATATGGTAAATATAGGGGTTAGCTTATAAGTATTTATAGCTACTTCCACTGCTGCATGCAACTGCCGTAGAGGTAACAACTTAGAGTTCACTCTACCCAATCCAGCATCTACTAGGTCATTTATTACTAATTCATTTAAATCATTTAATTCCTTAACAGCTATCTCAATGGCTGCTATGTACTCACTAATTAATTGGATTTGTTCAATGTTAGGTATTATTCCAATTAATTGGTTTACTACAGAAGTCAATTGGTTAATTGTTTCTATTATTTCATGAGTTTTCTGTTTTAGGTGTTGGAGAGCCTCGTAGGTTTGAATAACTATTCTATTCTGTTGTCCCAGGGCAATGGTTACTTCTCCTAATTTCTTTCCTAATGCAGTTACATCGTCGACCATTGCTGTGCCAAACAATTGTTTACTTAACAGTCCCATGAAATTGAAAAGGCCACGTCTCTGACGACGAGCGTGGGCAGATTGCCTCACTTTATATGGTTCTTCAGGAAATGATAACTTCATATTATGTATTATTGTTACTAGCCTATTTACCCTGTTAGTTTGTAACTGTAGAATCATTTTTACAGGTCTAGTATTATTATAGAAGTAGGCTAGAAGTGGGTTAGTTTTAACATCAGAACTAGCATTCATATCCTGGTTGTTATAAAAATTATTTACTTGTGTTGTGACAGCTTCTACATGTCTGTGTAATTCTGATACATGCTGTCCAAGGTTATAGATTATCTCTGGCATATCAAGCAATCCGTGAACTTCCAGTTGTACAGTAACTAAATCTTCCACTATCAAGACTTTTCCTCTATGTTCAACCAAAGCACCTGTCTTCAGTACTTGGGCTGGAACTGCTGTTTGTTGGGCAAGTGTAACAAGCGCTGTGCCCAGCAAAAACAGTAATAGAGTCTTGTTCCCCATCTGAAATAAATGTCATTATTTAGTTTGTTTTGCAGACCTAAGTTTTTGTCTGTATGTATTTCTTTTACTTGATGTGGGAGAGGAGTTTATTATTTCTTGTGATTGTGTTGTGTGTGTTATAGGTGGTTCATTTGAGTTTATCTTTTTACACCTATCCACATGTACTATTTCTACCTTCCCCGTTTTTATATCCTGTATTTTTATTTTATTTCCATGGGCAATGTCAATTATTTCAAATGGACCAACAAACTTTGGAGTTAACTTTGATACTCTTTCTGGGGATTTTACCATGACATTCTCCCCTACAGCAACATCTATCTTCACAGCTTGAGTATGTTGTTGGATCATCATCTCCTGCCTGCTACCTTCTATGTGTTTCCTGACTTCCTTATGGATGTTATTAAACACTTGTAGTTGTCTAATGGAATAGTCATCCATATTTCCAGTTATTATGTCATATGGAAGTCTTTTGTCTGTTCCATATAGAATATAATGCGGGGACTTGCCCATTGATGAATTTATGGAACCGTTAATGGAGGCAGCTGTAAAAGATATCCAGTCTTCCCATGAGCCTTGCATAGGATTAGCCACATGTCGCAAAAAAAAAAAAAAAAAAAAAAAAAAAAAAAAATGTTCTGGGGCAAGAAAGACCTTACTTACTCCGGACACGTGATGATTGATGATGTGTGTAGATGGCGACTGGTTCGTGGTCTTAGTCTTTTTATTAGTCTTTGTAGTATTATTAGTCTTTGGCGTCTCTTCGGAGTTTGATTTTAATTATAAGGTTTTCTATAATTATATATATGGTGTAGGAAAGGTAGCAAGCGTCTGTAGTTTACACAATTTATTGATAACCCGAGTGAGTACAGTTTCACAATATGTTTTGGGTTAGGTTAGACTTGAGCTAACTTTATAGAGAGAGATTATATGGTAAGGTAACCTTGTTGAGTGTATGGTTATCAATAGGTAACTGAGGCTGAAGGAACGGGAACAAGGCGTAGCTATGACCTGTGACGTCACTATATGGTAACGTGTTAATGGTTCCCACAGGGAGCTAGGGTTTGTATCCAAGCCTACGTTAGCAGTTTCACGGCATCATGAGATGTGTGACTCACTCTTGTAAGTGAGTATAAGTGATTATAAGTAGCCTCTTAAATGTAGGTTTAACCGGAACAATGCTCGGCCACTACCATCCTTCGCCCTCGAAGGAATATTACACATATACATAATATATATATTCTTATTTTAATACATGCAATCTGTAGATAGTTTTATTTTATTATGTCTACAGATAATAATTATTATAACATGTACAATATATATTATGGTAAAATACATCCTATCTAAATGTGTAGTAATGTGTAACTAACCTATACATTTGTATCCTCATTACCTTCTGACACTAAGCCTTGTCACTGTCGTTCGCGAGCCGATAATTGTCGGTACCGAGCGTACACCTTCCCTATACACCAGCTAAACACAATAGTACAAACAATCAACGTTAGTACAGGTATGATGTGTAGAGGGAATACAACTTCTCTTGAGAGATGTACAGGTAACAATTCATCCAATGTTGAGGTAAACTCTGAGTCATTTAAATACTGAAGGAACTTGATTTTGTCTGAAACAATAGTGATTTTATCTAAAGAGATGTTTGCTACAAGGTTAAGTGATTGTAACTCTGTAGAAAGTGTAGACACAAATGCTTTATGGTGATGAGTAGGTAAGTTAAAGAAATGTTCATTCCTAATCTCACAATGGTCCGGTGCCATATAATAACCATCCACCCAAATGTGTTGGACTTTACCATTGCAAATTAATGTCACGCTTGTTCTCTTTTGGAAATAGTAGTAGTGGTTAGTACCGAAGTGCTCATGGTAGGAAGTATTATTACTTACAGTTTTGAAAGTACATTAAGATGTTGGGAGAGTTGATTCAGGAATTATGAATAAAAGTTCACACTGTGCCTTGTTTGTTAAACTGAAGGTAAACATATACGCAGGACATACATACAAGTGTAAGTACGAGGTGAGACAGTCATCCAATGAATGTTTTTCTAAGGTGTCTATGTCAGTATAATCCTCAGATGTGACTATGTACTGACGTGACTTGTCAACAACCAGCAGGGTATTATTTACTCTAATTGGAAAAGGTCGTAATTCCCAAATATTAAATGACGTTTTTTACTTAAAAGGAATATTTAATAAGATACTTGATTCAGTTAGAATTGATCCAATGATGGGGTAATAATATTCCACGTCAGATATGGTAAATATAGGGGTTAGCTTATAAGTATTTATAGCTACTTCCACTGCTGCTTGCAACTGCCGTAGAGGTAACAACTTAGAGTTCACTCTACCCAATCCAGCATCTACTAGGTCACTTATTACTAATTCATTTAAATCATTTAGTTCCCTAACAGCTATCTCAATGGCTGCTATGTACTCACTAATTAATTGGATTTGTTCAATGTTAGGTATTATTCCAATTAATTTGTTTACTACAGAAGTCAATTGGTTAGTTTTTTCTATTATTTCATGAGTTTTCTGTTTTAAGTGTTGGAGAGCCTCGTAGGTTTGAATAACTATTCTATTCTGTTGTCCCAGGGCAATGGTTACTTCTCCTAATTTCTTTCCTAATGTAGTTACATCGTCGGCCATTGCTGTGCCAAACAATTGTTTACTTAACAGTCCCATGAAATTGAAAAGGCCACGTCTCTGACGACGAGCGTGGGCAGATTGCCTCACTTTATATGGTTCTTCAGGAAATGATAACTTCATATTATGTATTATTGTTACTAGCCTATTTACCCTGTTAGTTTGTAACTGTAGAATCATTTTTACAGGTCTAGTATTATTATAGAAGTAGGCTAGAAGTGGGTTAGTTTTAACATCAGAACTAGCATTCATATCCTGGTTGTTATAAAAATTATTTACTTGTGTTGTGACAGCTTCTACATGTCTGTGTAATTCTGATACATGCTGTCCAAGGTTATAGATTATCTCTGGCATATCAAGCAATCCGTGAACTTCCAGTTGTACAGTAACTAAATCTTCCACTATCAAGACTTTTCCTCTATGTTCAACCAAAGCACCTGTCTTCAGTACTTGGGCTGGAACTGCTGTTTGTTGGGCAAGTGTAACAATCGCTGTGCCCACCAAAAACAGTGATAGAGTCTTGTTCCCCATCTGAAATAAATGTCATTATTTAGTTTGTTTTGCAGACTTAAGTTTTTGTCTGTATGTATTTCTTTTACTTGATGTGGGAGTGGAGTTTATTATTTCTTGTGATTGTGTTGTGTGTGTTATAGGTGGTTCATTTGAGTTTATCTTTTTACACCTATCCACATGTACTATTTCTACCTTCCCCGTTTTTATATCCTGTATTTTTATTTTATTTCCATGGGCAATGTCAATTATTTCATATGGACCAACAAACTTTGGAGTTAACTTTGATACTCTTTCTGGGGATTTTACCATGACATTCTCCCCTACAGCAACATCTATCTTCACAGCTTGAGTATGTTGTTTGATCATCATCTCCTGCCTGCTACCTTCTATGTGTTTCCTGACTTCCTTATGGATGTTATTAAACACTTGTAGTTGTCTAATGGAATAGTCATCCATATTTCCAGTTATTATGTCATAAGGAAGTCTTTTGTCTGTTCCATATAGAATATAATGCGGGGACTTACCCATTGATGAATTTATGGAACCGTTAATGGAGGCAGCTGTAAAGGATATCCAGTCTTCCCATGAGCCTTGCATAGGATTAGCCACATGTCGCAAAAAAAAAAAAAAAAAAAAAAAAAAAATGTTCTGGGGCAAGAAAGACCTTACTTACTCCGGACACGTGATGATTGATGATGTGTGTAGATGGCGACTGGTTCGTGGTCTTTGTCTTTTCATTAGTCTTTGTAGTATTATTAGTCTTTGGCGTCTCTTCGGAGTTTGATTTTAATTATAAGGTTTTCTATAATTATATATATGGTGTAGGAAAGGTAGCAAGCGTCTGTAGTTTACACAATTTATTGATAACCAGAGTGAGTACAGTTTCACAAATATGTTTTGGGTTAGGTTAGACTTGAGCTAACTTTATAGAGAGAGATTATATGGTAAGGATGATGCTGCCCACACACATGTCAGCAGCAGGCAGCTTCGTCGAATGGTCTGGTATTTCCTCATTTCCCCACCCAGTACACCTATAGAGGCTGAGTTCGAATGTAGGATATGTGTGTGTGTGGTGCCTGCCGTTCGTCTCTGGTTAGAAATTACGTATCACGAGTGTACTTCCCACAGAGCTATACACATAGAACGCGCGACCCTTTGTTATGAGATAGGGGTGGAGTGTCGCCAGCCAGCCTGCTCGGCGGCCATCTTGGAATGCCCTTTGGCGCGCGCTTTGAACTCCCGTACGTACAGCTCCGGACAGATCAATGGTCCACACTTCATCCACCAGCGACTTGGTTTGAGCCTCGTCTGATCTGGCAACAGTTGCAGGTGGAGGGAGGGGGGATGTTAGTGGGAGAGGAGGAGAGAAATATGGGCGGAGCTATATAGGAGGGTAACGAATGATCAGGTAGAGAGACGTGTGTCAGGAGGAATGAATGAAACATACACCGTGAACGGTATCGAATCACCAATAGTTTACAGCAGGGTTCTTCAAACTTTTTCAGTCGTGACCCAGTTTTTACTATGACATCATTCTCGCGAACCATACAGAAAGATATTTTACAAATGACCAGAATTATCAACCTAAGAAAATACAAGGCCAGACGCTGAAACATAATATTTATGATTAAAATGCATTCTAACCAGAATTATAAACAGAATTATAAGCACTGCCTCACCTACTCTCCCTCTCTCTCTGTCACTCTCTCTCAAGAAGGCGAATATTTGTGCAATGATTTTGTTTTATTGATAATTAAATATATGAATATTCGATTGTAAAAATGTTAGGTGGATTCATGTATGAACTTCATATTTATTTTATTGTCACGAATATTATTATTCTATTTTATTCATGTATTTATATTTGTGAGCCTGCGACCCGGTTTGGAGGAATTCGGGACCCGTAATTTGAAGAACCCGGCCCGGGGTTTAAAGAAGTGCATACTGCATTAACGGAGGTGGATATAGAAGAGAAGAAATGTGATGATTTGAGGCGAGGGTGAGGGGGAAGAGGGTAAGAAAAATGAAGGTGATAAGTTGAAAAGTAATAACAAACAAATATAATTAGAATATCTGTTACATTATGTCCTTTAAATAAAGGCACTGTCTTTTGTTCACCATCGTAGTGGGATAGATTCTGATTATATATTATCCTTTGGATATTAGACAGCTATCCTTGTATTCCTTTTATCCCTCGTGCTTGCCCCGTAGGGGAGGTATTGCCTGTAATGATGTGGGCAATACTTTAAGGGTTTTGGCGCCCCTTCGGCCCCAGCCACTAGCTTACATTTCTTCAACTGTCCCTCCTTTCTTCCTTTTTCCTTCTTGCTTGCTGTCACACCTCTCTATCACCTTTTCCGGGTGCTATATGACCTCGCTGTTGCGCCACCTAAAATCAATCAAATCCCTCGTGCTTGTAGTCCACCCTATTTATCACCTTCTCCCAGGCAATACCTCCCCTACGGGGCAAGCACGAGGGATAAAAGGAATACAAGGATAGCTGTCTAATATCCAAAGGATAATATATAATCAGAATCTATCCCACTACGATGGTGAACAAAAGACAGTGCCTTTATTTAAAGGACATAATGTAACAGATATTCTAATTATATTTGTTTGTTATTACTTTTCAACTTATCACCTTCATTTTTCTTACCCTCTTCCCCCTCACCCTCGCCTCAAATCATCACATTTCTTCTCTTCTATATCCACCTCCGTTAATGCAGTATGCACTTCTTTAAACCCCGGGCCGGGTTCTTCAAATTACGGGTCCCGAATTCCTCCAAACCGGGGCGCAGGCTCACAAATATAAATACATGAATAAAATAGAATAATAATATTCGTGACAATAAAATAAATATGAAGTTCATACATGAATCCACCTAACATTTTTACAATCGAATATTCATATATTTAATTATCAATAAAACAAAATCATTGCACAAATATTCGCCTTCTTGAGAGAGAGTGACAGAGAGAGAGGGAGAGTAGGTGAGGCAGTGCTTATAATTCTGTTTATAATTCTGGTTAGAATGCATTTTAATCATAAATATTATGTTTCAGCGTCTGGCCTTGTATTTTCTTAGGTTGATAATTCTGGTCATTTGTAAAATATCTTTCTGTATGGTTCGCGAGAATGATGTCATAGTAAAAACTGGGTCACGACTGAAAAAGTTTGAAGAACCCTGCTGTAAACTATTGGTGATTCGATACCGTTCACGGTGTATGTTTCATTCATTCCTCCTGACACACGTCTCTCTACCTGATCATTCGTTACCCTCCTATATAGCTCCGCCCATATTTCTCTCCTCCTCTCCCACTAACATCCCCCCTCCCTCCACCTGCAACTGTTACCAGATCCGACCAGGACCAAACCAAGTCGCTGATGGATTGGGTGTGGACCATTGATCTGTCCGGAGCTGTACTTGTATAGTATGTTTCTATCCACAGTTATTGACATTTCCCTGATTTGTAAAGCATTGTATCTTGTTATCTAATTATGCAGGTTTTGTTAAATCAATTAACAAGGCTAAGATAATGTCCATACGGAAAATTATGCAAAGAAATTAAACTTAAACTGGTTTATTAAACAAGATAAATATATATAACTGTAATCTGTCTCCCTCTCCCTCCACTTACCTTACATACATACATACATATTACTCTAGTGTGACATTCATACATACATACATATTACTCTAGTGTGACATACATTCATACATATTACTCTAGTGTGACATACATACATACATATTACTCTAGTGTGACATACATACATACATATTACTCTAGTGTGACATACATACACGCATATTACTCTAGTGTGACATACATACATATTATTCTAGTGTGACATACATACATACATATTATTCTAGTGTGACATACATACACACATACATATTACTCTAGTGTGACATACATACATATTATTCTAATGTGACATACATACATACATACATATTGCTCTAGAGTGACATACATACATACATATTACTATAGTGTAACATACATACATACATATTACTCTAGTGTGACATACATACATATTACTCTAGTGTGACATACATACATACATACATATTATTCTAGTGTGACATATATACATACATACATACATATTACTCTAGTGTGACATACATACATACACACATATTCTAGTGTGACATGCATACATACACACATATTACTCTAGTGTGACATACATACTGAACAATGTGAACATAAAATACTTATCATAATAGAGATTAAGTACGTTGTATATATATATTATAAGAAGGTGACTGTGGATGAGTGCCAACGATAGTTTTGTTTATCTAACTCATTTCACCATTTAACCGAAATGTATTTATATTTAATCAGCCATTCACTGATATATCGGTTAAAGAAATACTTATTCATATATTGTGAGTCACTATAATGTAGTTAATATACCATATCATTAATAAAAGACCAAATAAATGAAATAATATCTTACCCTGGCATAAGGTAACAGCAGGCCGGCGGGTATATTGACACTTTCTGGTAGAATATAATTAAACATAGGGGAAATTACAGCCAATCAGAGCCCGCGGAGCCCAGTAATGACGTCATAGAAAGTATTGCCAGCTATTTCACCAGGGTTGCCAGATTTGTCCTTTTAAGAACAATCTGTCCTTTTTCAGGATCTGTAGTCCTTTTTATTTTTAAGAAAAAAGGACAACCTAAATCTGTCCTTTTCTGTCCTTTTTCCAAGTATATTCTGTTACTGCCTTGTCTGAGGCTGTATCACTTACTCTAAATACATCAGTAAATACATTTTAATAGACGTTGCGTATGATCATGGTTTGTACGGTACGTCTGGTTCGTTTCAATCTCACGCGTCCAGCACCTGTCCGGTTTGCGAGGGATAGGGAGGGGAGAGGGGAAGGGTGGGGGTGGTACAATCTACGAAGTTACGAAGAAGCCGAGCCTCGAGGCTAGTCGAGAATACGCTTAGTAATAGTCAGTAATTACTGGTGGTACCGTGTGGTGTTGAGGTTGGTGGCTGGGCCAGTAGGTGCTAGGAGATCGGTGCCTCGTTTACTGAATACAGTTGTGTTCCTTATTGCTTAATATTTGTGATATATCAATCAAAAGGCTGTGTCCAAATATTTTATGAGCTATAAGCATGCAGTGATTATAGTAGCCAAACCTATTTTTCAGGAATATAAATTTAGGCAAGTGGAAGAAAACCTATAATGATGCCAGAACTTATAATAAATCTTGTGAGAATGAGTTCAAGTGGCTCTCTTGGCAAGACAATGCATGTTATTGCAAATGGTGTTATTGTACTTTATCAAACATGCGAAAATCAGCTTTTGAAGGACATGAGAAAACATCAAAGCATTATTTTTGTAAATTTTATGGTTTGTCCTTTTCTGAGGGCAAGTCCTTTTTTCATAACGAGTCTGTCCTATTTCTAAGTGAAGCATCTGGCAACCCTGCATTTCACGGGTTTTACAGAATATCTATGTTAGTGTTAAACGTATGTATTTAGTATACATCACTAATTTAACACATTATTTTCAGATGAGGTATTTTGGTAGGCCAGGCATTTAGGGCCAGTCCCTCTTTGTACATAGAATATAATAATAACTAAGAAATGTATACAAAAGTTCCTGTCTATCTACCTAAGCAAAACATTTTATATGCTATTTACTAATAAGCAACCATCAATGCTTCCATCCCTATATTTTTCCCAAAACATAAACAGAACTAATAAACATACACTATTAGGAATAACATATGATGATACCATGACCTTTAAGCACCATGTAACAAACCAAATTCTTAAATTATCCAGGCTAGTATGTCTGTTATATCAAATTAAGGAATTAATGCCCATTTATATTTTAAAAATGTTATATAACGCACATGTGTTACCTAAACTATTGTACACCTATCTGGTGCAACACCTAACCCACACACCTCTTACCTCTATTTAGACTTCAGAAGAAAATAATAAGAATCATTACAAACAGGGACTACTTTGCCCACACACAACCTCTCTTTAAAGAAACAAATTCCCTTAAACGTTTTGATATAAATAAGCTACAAATTGGTATTTACATGTATAAAAAAATCAAAAGTGAAACATCTGTGTCCTTACAGCCACAACATACCTACTTCACCAGTACTCATGAAAATTTACGTATACCTGCCTATAATTTAACACTCTGTGATTCCTCCAAACTATGCCACGAAACAAACACATCCCTTATTATTACCACCATTGAGGGCGTCTGTCTTCTGGTATAGTTAGGAGGAATCAGTAGCCTACCAATTCTCCAACATAATAATAATAATAATAATAATAATAATAATACCTCCTACTACTCACCTACTCTTGGCAAATAATAATAATAATAATAATCATAATAATAATAATACCTCCTACTACTCATCTACTCTTTGATAATAATAATAATAATAATAGTGCCACACCTACTACTCATCTACTCTTGGCAAATAATAATAATAATAATAATAATACCTCCTATTACTCATCTACTCTTGACAAATAATAATAATAATAATAATAATAGTGCCACACCTATTACTTACTTAGTTTTCTCTGCCAGTAGTCAACCATGCAGCCACCAGCTACATCTATCCTCAAGCGTATGAAACTTTATATACGTTTCCGGCACATACGTATATCAAGCAATTCCTTTCATTGCTTTTTCCACCGCAGCCACTTTATATAAACTTCTTATTATGAGCCTATAATATCCTGTAGTCATTAATCCACACCAAGGAACCATTATTTTTCACTAACGGGTCAATTAAACACCATATTACGACACAAATATGATCCAAACACACACACACACACACACTATGCACTGTTGTCATGTTGATACTGATGCGCGGCTACGAGGCTAAGCAAGATAATTTTTTTTATTGCCAGATACATTACGTTTTCTCTCCTCTCCTTCTCTTTATTCCCTTCTCCCCTTCTCTCTTCCCTGTCTCCCCTCTCTTCTTTTCCCTTCTCTCCCCACCTTCACTGTATTTTCTTCTCCCCTCCTCTCTTCCCTATCTCCCCTCTCTTCTCTATCTTCTTTTCCCTTTTCTCCTCCATTCCTTCCCTTTTCTCCTCCATTCGTTCCTTTTCTCCCTTCCACCTATACTGTATATTTTGTATTTCAGTACAGTAGATACAATTTACAATAACAAAACTAAATAAAATACAACAGTTATATAGTTATCACAGTACAGACAGATATACACCAACCCACAAATATAATTAGATATAGATAACACACACACGATGAAAAAGATAATGTTACCTAACTTACCTTAACACACACGATGAAAAAAATAATATTACCTCCCTTACCTTGACACACACGAAGCCACACACCTCTCGATTTGAAGGATAGCAGGGGCCGGATACTCAAAACAATTTAGGAATTCCTATCTCAGTTAGGAATTCCTAACTTCCCCAGTCGAGCTAGGAACTCATACTCAAAGCAATATCGACACTGTGGGACGCCATTTTTATTGTTCCTAAATCGGTTGGATTTAGGAAGACCCCCAAGGCCTTCTAAGTGAGTTAGGAACTCCGTCACCGTAGAAAAGTTGTGAAAATTGATAGCGCGACACTTGAAGTCACCAACACAAACGTGTTATTTTGTTGTTGTTGGTGAGGCAAGAGAGTGAAGAAACTAGTGCAGTGATGGAACTTTGGTTTGCCTACGAAAATAGGCGTCAGCTAAGGCGTGAGAGAGTCTACAGGGATATGCTAGACCCTCTACATCATAGTGATGAACACTTGCAGCGCTACTATAGATTTCCTCGGCATGAAATAATACATTTGTGCCAGGAACTGGAACCACACGTTGCTCGACCCACTAGAAGGTCTCATGCGATACCAACACGTACTGAAGTGTTATATAGTGACTCTGCGATTGTTGGCGAGTGGGACCTTCCAAAGTGTAATTGGGGATACAGCAGGAGTGACACAAGCAAGTGTGAGCTGAGTGGTGAACTCAGTGGTGCATATATTATCAGAAAAAGCAATGTTTTTTCATGAAAAGGATTCTTTTTGCAGTTGTCTCACTGTGTAGGCTGTGACTTAACTAAGATGTCTTTTTTTGTTTTTATTTACCCCTGAGTTGGATCATGAGAAGGCAAATTTTTTTAACTTTTTTAATTAATGCTCACATTAACAATTCTTCAATATATTTATCCAGTAATAAAATTTTTAAAAAATATATCCTGTATATATCTATATTTCCTTAGCCTACATAATTAAGCCTAAAAGTAGCACACACAAAAATAACCCTGAGTTACATAAAGTATCACATTTTGTTTAAAGGAAAAAATAAATAAACCTGAGTTGACACAGTATCACAGTTTCTGCAAAGGCAAAATATGTATAACACTTCCACTGTGCTAGTGGAGATGTGCAGGCAAGTAAAGAAGACAGCACTAAATATACAGTACAGCCTACCGTTCATTGGTCCCACACCATATGATTAGTGTAAGGGAAAGTTTGGAGTAAAGATTGTAGGTTGGAGAGGAGGGATGGAGGAGAGACTGAGCTTGAAAAGATGGATGGAGAAGAGATTGTAAGTTTGAGGATGGAAAAACCTAACCTAATCATGTAGGGATTTTAAATAAGAAAAATATACAAAACTGCACTAAGCTTAAAACAAAGATATATAATTATATAGTACACAATGACATTGATTTCATGTGTAATGCTGACTTTAAAAAATAAAATAAAATACTGTAACACAGGAGGAACATGACACACAAGAACAAATCATAAATTAAGCATATTATTGGCACACAACCATACTTCCTGAGATATATTGGTATTTATTGAAAGAATTACCGTTTTGCAGCAGTGTTGCCAGATCCGGCTGGGTGCCAGTATTTTACCCCCGTCATTTATTGTACTTTACTACGGTTATTTCCCGGTAGTTTGCCCAGGTTAGGTCCCAGTAGTTTGGGTATTATTACAGAATAACTGGGTTTTGGCTAGGATCGCGCAGTGTTACCACATCTGGCTAGGTCCCGGAAATTTGCCCCAGTCACTTTATGATAGTTTATACTGGTTATATCCCGGTAGTTTACCCAGGTTAGGTCCCGGTAGTTTGCCCAGGTTAGGTCCCGGTAGTCTGCTGTGGTCTAGGTTAGTTTAGGTCAGGTCAGGTCAGGTAAGGTCAGACTAATTGGTAAATATTGAATGAATTACCGTTATTGGGTACGGTTTTTCTACCTTCATTACCCACTTATTTAGACCACTCTAAGACTATTTTCTTCTATAGCATTTTCTCCGCAAATGCCCCATTTCCAAGATAGGGCATATTCAAATGGGGCATTTTGAAATTAGCCTGACCTTACCTGACCTGACCTAACCTAACCTAGACCGCATCAGACTACCGGGACCTAACCTGGGCAGACTACCGGGACCTAACCTGGGCAAACTACCGGGAAATAACCGTGGTAAAGTACAGAAAATGACCGGGCCAAAGTACTGGGACCTAGCCGGATCTGGCAACACTGCTACAAAACGGTAATTCTTTCAATAAATACAGACTAATTTCCAAATTATGTTTGTAAAATGGGGCATATCTCGAAAACGGGGCATCTCCAAGAGAAACACCATAGATGAAAAGTGTCTTAGAATGGTCCAAAATATTGGGTAAGGATACTAAAATATACAATATGGTGAACCCAGTTCTTCTGTAAATTTACCGTAGTTTGCCCAGGTTAGGTCCCGGTAGTCTGATGCGGTCTAGGTTAGGTTAGGTTAGGTCAGGTAAGGTCAGGCTAATTTCAAAATGCCCCATTTGAATATCTTGGAAATGGGGTATTTGTGGAGGAAATGCCATTGAGGAAAATAGTCTTAGAATGGTCTAAATAAGTGGGTAATGAAGGTAGAAAAAACGTACGCAATAACGGTAATTCTTTCAATATTTACCGATATATTTCATTTGTAATTGATATGAACTTAATATATATAATACTATACTGCACTTTAATATAAGAGGAACATATAAGAGGCGCTCTTATTACGTGTTTACAATACACAGCTGATATTATTCTTCTTCCCCATTGGCTGGAAAAAGCGGGAACTATTTGAAAGCTCCTTCCTGATTGGCTAAAGGACATAGAAACTCCGAGAAGATTTAGGAACTCCTAAGTGTTAGGAAGGGTTTAGGAACTCCCCAGAATGTTTTGAGTATGGGCACTTAGGAAACGAGATAGGAGTTCCTAACCTGTTCCTACACTAGGCATTCCTAAGTGAGATAGGAAGGCTAATTTAGGAACTTTTTGAGTATCCGGTCATTTTATTTTGTACTAAACGTATAGCCTATTCGTGCATTAAATAATTATATTGTTGCATTGGATGTTAATTCATTTATTTGCTGCCCTCAAGTCAAATTACAATTATAAACAAAGGTAATTATGACATCAATTAATTTGTTAAAAATATTCAAACGAAAAGAAATAGAATGATAATAAAAATGGAATAATAGACAGATTTTAAACAACCTCTGGCAACTCTCACAATCAGTGTTGCCAAGTAGATACTACAAGGACATTATTTGTAAAACCCTGCCATTCTTCAAATCGAGAGGTGTGTGGCTTCGTGTGTGTCAAGGTAAGGGAGGTAATATTATTTTTTTCATCGTGTGTGTTAAGGTAAGTTAGGTAACATTATCTTTTTCATCGTGTGTGTGTTATCTATATCTATATCTAATTATATTTGTGGGTTGGTGCATAGCCTATCTGTACTGTACTGTGATAACTAACTGTTGTATTTTATTTAGTTTTGTTATTGTAAATTGTATCTACTGTACTGAAATACAAAATATACAGTATAGGTGGAAGGGAGAAAAGGGACGAATGGAGGAGAAAAGGGAAGGAATGGAGGAGAAAAGGGAAAAGAAGAGAGGGGAGATAGGGAAGAGATGAGGGGAGAAGAAAATAAAGTGAAGGTGGGGAGAGAAGGGAAAAGAAGAGAGGGGAGACAGGGAAGAGAGAAGGGGAGAAGGGAATAAAGAGGAGAGGAGAGAAAACGTAATGTATCTGGCAATAATTTTTTTTTATCTTGCTTAGCCTCGTAGCCGCGCATCAGTATCAACATGACAACAGTGCATTGTGTGTGTGTGTGTGTGTGTGTGTTTGGATCATATTTGTGTCGTAATATGGTGTTTAATTGACCCGTTAGTGAAAAATAATGGTTCCTTGGTGTGGATTAATGACTACAGGATATTATAGGCTCATAATAAGAAGTTTATATAAAGTGGCTGCGGTGGAAAAAGCAATGAAAGGAATTGCTTGATATACGTATGTGCAGGAAACGTATATAAAGTTTCGTTCGCTTGAGGATAGATGTAGCTGGCAGATAAAACCAAGTAAGTAATAGGTGTGGCACTATTATTATTATTATTATTATTATTATTAAAGAGTAGATGAGTAGTAGGAGGTATTAATATTATCGTTATTATTATTTGCCAAGAGTAGATGAGTAGTAGGTGTGGCACTATTATTATTATTATTATTATTATTATTATTATTTGCCAAGAGTAGATGAGTAGTAGGAGGTATTATTATTATTATTATTATTATTATTTGTCAAGAGTAGATGAGTAGTAGGTGTGGCACTATTATTATTATTATTATTATTATTATTTGCCAAGAGTAGATGAGTAGTAGGAGGTATTATTATTATTATTATTATTATTTGCCAAGAGTAGGTGAGTAATAGGAGGTATTATTATTATTATTATGTTCGTGTTGGAGAATTGGAAGGCTACTGATTCCTCCTAACTATACCAGAACACAGACGCCCTCAATGGTGGTAATAATAAGGGATGTGTTTGTTTCGTGGCATAGTTTGGAGGAATCACAGACCTTCCATTTGACCAACAAAGGAATCAGATTAACAAAAATAATAATAATGATAATAATAATGACAATTTGCTTTTTTGGTGTAACTTGGAGAGTTACTAAGTCCTTCAAATTATTTGAAGCAACATTATTATATCATTATTATATTTATTCATCGGTTCTGTTTCTTCACCAACAAGAGAATTTCACCTTAAATAATTGTTTAAACAAAATTTCAATAATTTGTCTCCAATTCTCATATTAAAAAAAACTCACATATAGATTTTATTGATAAAATTAGAAATTTTATTGATAAAATTAGAAATTTTATTGATAAGATTAAGAAATGTTATAGATAAGATTAGATTAAATTATATTTTTATAGATACGACTATTGAATATTGTAGATAGGATTAGACCTCTGAATTTTATATATAATATTATTATGTTATAGATAAGATTAAACCACTGAATTATATAGATAAGATTAAACCATTGAATTTTATAGATAAGATTAAACCACTAAATTTTATAGATATAATTATTTATTTACAAATGTACTATTTTTCTCAAGGTGAGATAATAATTAGTTCATATTTATTTACAAAACTCCAACTAATTAATGAATATATTTGAATTTTTGAAAATGTAATTACCCTCCTGACTATAATATACTTTGGGTACATTGGAGCACCTTGATTCCTCCAAACTATGCCACGAAACAAACACATCCCCTATTAGTACCAATGAGTGTGTCTTGTCTGTTTTCTGGCATAGTTAGGAGGAATCAGTAGCCTTCCAATTTACCAAGAGAGGTATTCATTTATCACAGGGTCAGTAAATCACTTAGTGTGTATGGTAATGAATAACACACACACACACTCACACACACACACATCTGTCATAATAACATAACCACTTACACACATAATTAATCAATCTCTCCCTGGAAGCTGGAATATTTTCTGACCCACTATAGAAGACTAAAGTGAATCCGGTGGTCAAATCTTGGTGCAGAACCGAAATTAAGGGGGCAGTACACTGTTGGTAATTTTGGAGCAACTGATTCCTCCAAACTATTCCAAGCAACAGGACACCATTATTGTTGTCAACCTGCCTGGTCCTGTTTCTTGGCATGCTATGGAGGAATCAAGGCACTCCAATGTACCAAAAGTATACTATCCCCTTAACAACTATCATCCCCATATCAGTACTTCCTGCTTTTAACAAAATATATGAAAAAGTAATTGACATACATCTTACTAAATACTTAAACGACTCCCAACATGGATTCCGAGCAAACCACTCAACTAAAACTGCAATATTTTTAGAAGATAAATACCATATAGTTGGAGTCTTTTTAGACCTTTCTAAAGCATTTAATACACTAGACCATAGAATTTTACTGGATAAGCTAGAAAATTATGGTATTAGAGATGTCCCATTAAAATTATTTAAGAGTTATTTAAGGAACAGAGAACAGTGTGTGTATTGTAACATGTGTCACTCTTGTTTTAAAGGGATGTCCAAGGATGTACCACAAGGATCTGTTCTGGGACCAATCCTTTTCTTAGTATACATTAATGACATTTAGTAGTATGTTCAAATATGTAATATATATTGATGATACAAACCTACTGTTGGCAGATAAAAATATAGATACTCTTCATGCTAATCTAAATTCAGAATTAATCCTAGTGAACAACTGGATCAAAATTAATAAATTTATGCTAAACATCTCAAAAACAAAATTCATATTTTTCCAAAACCGATCACTTAGACATGAAATAAATCCATTGCAATTAAAAAACGAAACAATACAACAGGTTACTGATATTAAATTTGTAGGTGTAATAGTAGACAAAAATTCTTAAGGGGGTAACACACTTCTGGTATATTGGAGTGCCTTGATTCCTCCAGAGTATGCCAGGAAACAGGACCAAGAGAACAAATATATTGGTGTTTTGTTGCTTAGAATAGTTTGGAGGAATCATTTGCTCCAGTATTATCAAGAGTGTTTTATCCCCTTAACTGGAACAGCCACATAAAAGAAATGTGTATGAAACTCTCAAAAGTATGTGGTGTTCTTTTTAAAATTGACAATAATCTGCCAAGAGAGTGTTTGATGAGCCTGTACTACACTTTATGTTACCCATACTTTATTTATTGTGTAGCAATATGGACAGGTACAGTCACCAGTACTAATAAGTATACAGGTGTACTTTGAATACCTAGAGACAGTAAATAAATAAATAAATACACAACAATAAGATCTCCATTGTACAGTCACGAGCACTAATAAGTATACAGGTGTGCTTGGAATACCTAGAGACAGTAAATAAATAAATACACAATAATAACATCTCCATTGTACAGTCACGAGCACTAATAAGTATACAGGTGTGCTTGGAATACCTAGAGACAGTAAATAAATAAATACACAATAATAACATCTCCATTGTACACTTACGAGTACTAATAAGTATACAGGTGTGCTTGGAATACCTAGAGACAGTAAATAAATAAATACACAATAATAACATCTCCATTGGAATTACTTCGTTGGTGAATTGGTGGACTGTTCAAAGCTTCAACCCCAAAGCTGTATACTTATCAGTGCTCGTGACTGTACTTGGACTTCCTTTCTTGATCCAATAATTAAAGTACAGAAAAAAATACTGAGATGTATATTTAGTCTTCATAAATTTGACTCCACCGCACAAATATTCACAGATAAAAAAAATTCAAAGTTTTGAGGCCATTCATAAATATTTCACTGTATTACTTATTTTTAGAATGATTAGGAGTTCTGTTGAAAATTTAGGTATGTGGATAACAATAGAGTAACAAGGAGTAATAGTGTTGACTTATACTGCCTACATTTTAGAACTTCTCTTTTATTTGTAGGAATTATGTAAGTATAAAATAGATCTACATAGAATTTTACAAGAATTAACAAATAAGCAACCACTAATATATTGACTTAAATAATGTCTGTCAGGGAGCCTTAGCTCGACACACCGTTGCTGTAATATTAGTTATTTTGTTTTTACCAGTTTGTTCTTTAAAAGCAATAAAAATTTACTTACTTACACACACACACACTCTATCCATTTAACACAGGGTCAGTAAATCACTTAGTGTGTATGGTAATGAATAACACACACACACACTATCCATGTAACACAGGGTCAGTAAATCACTTAGTGTGTATGGTAATGAATAACACACACACACACTATCCATTTAACACAGGGTCAGTAAATCATTTAGTGTGTATGGTAATGAATAACACACACACACACACACACTATCCATTTAACACAGGGTCAGTAAATTATTTAGTGTGTATGGTAATGAATAACACACACACACACACACTATCCATTTAACACAGGGTCAGTAAATCACTTAGTGTGTATGATAATGAATAACACACACACACACTATCCATTTAACACAGGGTCAGTAAATCACTTAGTGTGTATGGTAATGAATAACACACACACACACACACACACATACACTATCCATTTAACACAGGGTCAGTAAATCACTTAGTGTGTATGGTAATGAATAACACACACACACACACACACTATCCATTTAACACAGGGTCAGTAAATCATTTAGTGTGTATGGTAATGAATAACACAAGCCTGGGAAAGCATAATATACATTGGTGTTCTTCACTGAGTGTAAAATGAATTATTGGGAATACAAACATAGTATTTATTCATTGTATAAATCAAGTGTTAACAGTATTACCATCTCAATTGGATTTATTTTATTAACAGGTGCGATATTGAAGAGCTTACCTGTGGACCAAGGAAAGGTTAATTAAGATCAAGAAGATGTCCATTCATAACAGGTGAGACTAAGTAATTATTGTTGTTGTTGTTATTAATAATTGTTGTAATTAGTTCTTGTTTTTGGCAAGTGGGAATGACTGAAAGAGCTAAGGAATTGTCAGCTTTTGTAACTATGGATGGACTGTATCAATATAAGGTCATGCCCTTTTGTATGAAGAATAGTCCCAGCTCCTTTCAGAGATTGGTAAATGAAGTGTTAAAGAGAGTAAAATTTTGTACTGTGTATACTGATGATATAATATTATACTAACAGAATTGGGGGCCTGTCCGGGATTCTTGAGAAAATATTGAAGATTTCTTGAGAGGAGTTGAGAGGATTCTCGAGAAAATATTGAAGATTTCTCGTAGTTGTTATTAATTGTTGTTGTTATTAATTGTTGTTGTTATTAATTGTTCTTGTTGTTATTAATTAACGTTGTTGTTATTAATTGTTGTTTTTATTAACTGTTCTTGTTGTTATTAATCGTTATTGTTATTAATAGTTGTTGTTGTTGTTGTTGTTGTTGTTCCTTGTGTTGGTATCTCTTAGGCATTATTACCAAGTGTATACTGACTGTGTAACAAACTACTCACAACTCACAACCAACTGTGTAACAACATACTCACAACTCACAACCAACCTATCACAGCTCAAGGTCATCTAGAATGCTTTACTCAGGTCTGCAACCACTACCAATTAACACCATTACTACAACTACTATTACAGCTATAATTACTACTACTACTGCTTCTGCTACTATAATTACAACTACAGCTACTACTACTGTAATGATTGGTACTGTTCTGACCAAAAATATAATTACCAATGAAATAAAAATGAATGTGAAAATAAAAATAAAAACATTCAACCAAAAAAAGTTAAGGGTAGCTCGACGCTATGACACTCCCTTGTGATCAGAACAGCACCATCATTAGCACACACAAAAAATATATATAGGGTTCCCGTGGTCTTTACCAAACCAGCAGGGAAGCCGAATATTATGCAGAGTGCAAGTGGAACAAGAAATAGTCTCTATTATTTTTAAACCACTTTTATTTACTTACAATTGACCCCTTAAAACTTATTAATTCACCCTGACTGAAATATGAATAATGCCTCCCTTTTTTTTAATCCTTTAATTAATTATCAAAGCAGAGCAAAGAAACCTTAATTAATTATAACTAAATTCATGAATTTTTAAAGTTCCCTGATATTACATTAGACCTAATCTACAACTCCTAACATTTCTACTAATAAGCTACACATATGGTCTCTAAACACCTTGATATATTACCCAATAAATGAAAAGAATAGTGGCCTGAAGCAAACATACGAAAAACATACACACTGAAAGATTATCCCTCAACTTGACCCTCCCTTTTCCCCTAACAAACAACCCAAAAATAGATATACCAGTACCTTCTATACCTCCAACACGGCATATAGTAGAGCCTGAACTATGACACTTCGTGACTCCGTATAAGATGTTAGAGATACAGCTGGATTCCTGAACACGCCTATCTTTCAACCATACGTGACAACATCCCCCTTAACCACAAGAACACTTAAGTTACCTCTTAACCTCTTAGAATAAACGATTGAAAAAAAAAAACTTTAAATGACTGCTAAACCCTACTAGTAATAACACACTCCTAAATAGACACAGCACAGCTCACAGAACCAATAATAACAATAATTGCGTCCCGGTCCCGACAAATGGCGACCTAGGGATGAGAAGGACAGCTATATTCTCTATTTAAATCACATTTTATTCACTTACATCTTTCTGGTGCTAGCACACACTGACAACAATCCTCCTTTACCATATGGCTAACAAATAACACTTTCAAAGCTTCAAATTACAAAGATTTGTACTCACTCTATACCACACTGTGAGAAACGTACAGTTGCGAGCTGATGGAAGGGACATACTTGAAACGAGCCTCACATCAAGCATTAGGCAGCTCACGCCACTACACATCTTACCTTATACTCAGTGTGGGGCCCCCGTTTCAAGTGTGTCCGTTGCATCAGCTGGCGACTGTACCTAGGGATGAGAAGGACAGCTATATTCTGGCGTCCCTCCCTCTTCAAACTCCGTAGGCCCCATAGCACAGTTTCCTTCTCTCGTGATCGTATACAACAATAGCTATTTTTTACATTATTGTTTCTACTCTCTCCCTGTAGGCTACTTAAATATATATATATATATATATATATATATATATATATATATATATATATATATATATATATATATATATATATATATATATATATATATAACAAAACTAATTCTTAGATAAATCTCTTTCAAAATAAAATAAGGAAACTTTTCAAACACTACAAAATAATATCATTAATCAATGTTAAAATAATACTTCGTAATCCCTTTATAAACATTGAAGCATTTCCCCATGGCATTTTCAAACCCATTCTACTCTCTCTCTCTACTATAAATTTTAGAAAATAGGGTTATGAGGATGGGAAATAATAAAAATTATGATGGAGTATATTCAACACTTAGTCACTGCAAACTCGATCTTTCGGCATAGCGTCACCTGTTTTGAATTACTCGTATGACAATCTGAGTTCACGACCCATTCGTATTAAAAATTAATTCCCATCAATATAATAATACACAAATAATTACAATTCACTTAAAAAAAAAACAGGTAATTATAAATAAACTAGACACACAAATCATAACATACTTTCCCAATAATATTTACATTCCAATTAATTAATTCATATAATATATATATACACAATGTTGCCAGACCGACTCTCCATTCTCTTCGTCAACTTTAGC
>JAWQEG010008211.1:15000-16088 GCA_033782935.1 Petrolisthes cinctipes | reverse complement strand
CCTCTTCACCTCTACCCCTTCTCTTTCCACATGTTCACCACCACCACCCTCTCCACCCCCACCACCAACACCACCACCTCTCCACCCCCACCACCATAGTATCTATGGTGTGTTGTAACTTGTCGTTGAGAAAGTATACAATGAACCAGTCATAACACAACAACCAATGTTTACCTTATAATGTAATGAAAAGCTTTATTAATATATACATATATATACTCTCTCTCTCTCTCTCTCTCTCTCTATATATATATATATATATATATATATATATATATATATATATATTATTATAATGGTTATATACGTTATGGTAGTCAACATAATGGGATGAATTAGTATTTAGTGTCCACAATTTAATTCATAACTTTAACAAACAATTGACAATATATATTTTTTAATTCCATATTTGGTGTATAATTGATGCAGATATTATAATGTTTGTATTATGTGTAGAATTTATTTATTTATATTTTTATATCACATGTGACAACCTAACCTATTAACCTAAGCTAGCCCAAGCTAACCTAACCCAACCTAACTCAAATCTAACCTCAACTAACCTAACCCCAACTAACCTAACCTAACCCAAACCTAACCTAACCTAACCCAAACCTAACCTAATCTAACCTCAACTAACCTAAACTAACCTAACCTACACACATTCAGTATACACATACACTTACCTATGTAAAAATATAGCCTCCCCCCCCCGTGTGTGTGTGTGTGTGTGTGTGTGTGTGTGTGTGCTCTGGGTACTTATGTAAATATATCTTTCTCTTGATTGTGTATTTATGTAAGTGTCTCTCTGTCCCTCACACACACACACACACACACACACTCTCTCTCTCTCTCTCTCTCTCTCTCTCTCTCTCTCTCTCTCTCTGTGTGTGTGTGTGTGTGTGTAAAGGAGGAAGGAAGGAGGGAAGGGAGGAGAGGAAGAAGGAAGGTAGGAGAGAAGGAAGGAAGGAAGGAGAGTAGCCTAAGAAGGTAGGAAGGAAAGAGAGTAAGAAGGAAGGAGAGAAAGAAAGTAGGGAGGGAGGAAGGAAAGAAGGAAGGAAGTAAGGAGAGTAGTCATGAAGTAAGAA
>JAWQEG010008211.1:0-12500 GCA_033782935.1 Petrolisthes cinctipes | reverse complement strand
ATGTCACGCCCAGCATCACTGATAAACATTTTCTTAGTGTGTGTGTGTGTGTGTGTGTGTACACACACAGAGTGAGAGGGGGAAGAGGATGACACACACACACACACACAGCTCTCCTCCTCTCTCCCGTTCCTTCACATAATATCTTCAGCCTTAGCTCTCTCTCTCTCTCTCTCTCTCTCTCGTATGTACCTTTAAATATGGTGAAGTGTCTGGGTAGTGTATTATTGTGTGTGTGTGTGTGTTATGATCAGACCTGCCTATTGTCTGTCTGTCTGTCTCGCTATTGTTACCCCCCCTCCCCCCATCCCAATCATGGCTCTCTCTCTCTTTCTCACTCTCTGTCCACCAGCCCTCTCTCTCTCTCTCTCTCTCTCTCCAAGAAAATTTTTATTAGTGATGTGTGTGTGGAGAGAGAGAGTGAGTGAGTGTGTGAGTGTGTGTATATGTGTGTGTGTGTGTCAGGTCCAAGTCATTCAAAATGTATCGGAACATTTTGTAACATTTTGGTTAATTTCGTTAATATTACTTACCGTTTATGAAGGAATGTTTATTATTCAGATATGACCATTACTATAACTATAACTACCATTACCTAACCCAACACAACCCAGCCTAACCTAATCTGACTTATTCTAACTTGACCTATCCTAACCCAACCTATCCTATCCTAACCTATCCTTACCTAACACAACCCAACCTAACCTAACCTAACCCAATATAACCTATCCTAACCTAACCCAATATAACCTATCCTAACCTAACCCAATATAACCTAACCTAACCTATCCAACTTGACCTAACCTAAACCAATATAACCAAACATAACCTAACCCAATATAACCTAACCTAACCTAACCCAACCCAATATAACCTATCCTAACCTAACCCTATCTAACCCAACCCAATATAACCTAACCTAACCCAACCCAACCCAACCCAATATAAAATAACCTAATCTAACCTAACCGAACCCAACCCAATATAACCTATCCTAACCTAACCAAACCCAACCCAACCCAATATAACCTAACCTAACCCAACCCAATTTAACCTAACCTAACCCAATCTAACCTAACCTAACCCAATCTAACCTAACCTAACCCAATCTAACCTAACCTAACCTAACCCAATCTAACCTAACCTAACTTAACCTAATATAACCTAACCTAACCCAATTTAACCTAACCAAACCCAATCTAACCTAACTTAACCTAATATAACCTAACCTAACCCAATTTAACCTAACCTATCCTAACCTAACCCAAAATAACCTAACCTAACCCAATCTAACCTAATATAACCTAACCTAACCCAACCCAATTTAACATAACCTAACCTTACCCAATTTAACCTAACCCAGAGTATATTTATAACCAATATAACATTATTATATAACTTTACAAGTAGTTAGTCTCATGGTTGAGTTGACACATAAAAAAAACTTCAAAATATTTCCTTCTTGTGGTTGTGAATGTATTAATAAAACCATTAAATGTTTATTACAACACTAACATTGTTGTATTACCATTGTATTATACGGTAATATTTGTATTATATATGTATAGGTGTGATAGTATAACATTGTGTATATTATGATTTCATTATGTATGTTTTAATGTTATGTTATGTTTCGTTATGTTATGTTTATGTTATGTTTTATGTGTTATGTTATGTTTATGTTATGTTTTAATGTTATGTTATGTTTATGTTATGTTTTATGTGTTATTTTATGTCCAATGGTTATGTTACATGTTACGTTATGTTATGTTTTATGGTTGAAGACATTGCTGGTATCTTCATCGATATAACATTTCACAGTTATGAAACCAGAATGTGTGTGTGTGTGTGTGTGTGTGTGTGTGTGGAAGTGTGTAGGTTTGAGATAATGTAGTGTGTGTGTGTGTGTTACGGACGGAGGGTAGAGATACAGTACAGTACTAGTCACTAGACTAGACTTACTCCAAAGTTAGCTATCAACTGAATAAAGTAGCACTGGGTGGCAGGTATCTGACTATAAGTTATGAAGAATAAGTAAAAATACAAACCCAGCCTATGTGAAAGAATGCTAACTCAACCCTAAAGAAACCGTCCATACATATACCCAGATTCGGTTATAAAAGAATAAATGATGATAGAGAAACTACTCGGATTTTCTATAATATATAATGACAATATGAACTAACACAAAGACATACAAGTAACACAGAAAGAATTATAAATGAAATCAGGATTCCCAACTATGACAGAACGTGAGACAGAGCACCCAAAATATATATAATACACTCGCAATAATCACACAACAACTTACTACCACTGTGCCATCACTTTAATACAAGGCTCTAGGCACACACGTAAGCATAGAAGTAGTCTATCAATAACACTGGCACTTCACTGGCATATATAGTAAATAATCATCAATGCATCACACACATGTAATAATATAATAGAATAATCAATATCCAAATATATAATAATAATAGTAATAGTAATAATAATACGAGAGTGACCACTAAGTTACTTGTGAGAAGAAAGTAGAAATAGAACAATTATACTTAACAAAAATACGTCGGCGTGTCTCCTCCCGAATCTCATCACACTCAACCACTTACAAAACACAACCTAGCTTGTCGTCCCAGTTCCCAAAGATATCTGAAGTAATAAGGCTTAAGCCTCGCCCTTGTATACTCTCGGCTCGACAAAGAAGAGTGAGCAAGTTAGAACAAAGCTACAGGAACGTCTCCGAACCTGTTCGTTAACACAGACTTAAACACACTATACTCATACGTTCCCTCCCAAGAAACTATGGGAAGACTTAAGTAATGAAAACGGACGCTCATCACGCCACTTGCAAGAGAAGGCGAGAGAAAGCGTACGAATCTAGAGAACATAGCTGGTTACGACATACTCAACCTTTCGACACCTATACTTAAAGAAAATGGAATAATAAGTGAATTAAATTCGTACACAATACATCCGGGTGTGGGGCCTCTGCTACCACACTCACTCCCACATCCACAGTCACTGTCAAAAGTAGATAGCTACACTTATAAATCAATGATAATTCACACACACATAACACGCCCCCACCAAAGAAAGAGTTTTCCTCTGGAAAATTCGTTCTTGGGTGTACAAAAGTTATGTACAACCAGCAAAAATCAAAATAAAAACATTTAACTTCTAGATAGACAATCGGCTATCACATTATCAACACCTCTTATATGACGTACGTCTAGGTGATACTGTTGGAGGAACAAACTCCAACGGGTAAGCCTTTGGTTCTTGGCCCCCAAACTGTTCAAATACTTCAGAGGGTGGTGGTCAGTGTACACCCTAAGTATTGGTCCAAACGCAGGTACATACACACACTTCAGTTCCTTCCGCAGCACTTTAATATGGCGTTGACTGACTCGGTAGGGCGGCAGCTTAACTGGCGTAGCCTCACCCACGTCCACGTCGTGTTGAGTCCAGTCAGTCCTCCAAGGAACACTGGCAAACACCTTGCCGTAGGTTGACATCAACTTCCACAGCTGCGTCACTTGCTCGGGAGGTAAATGCGACACCTTGTCACGTAGAGTAGTCTCTGCTTCCTCATTGTCCACCCAATTACTTTCTTGAAATTCACAAGTTACCTCTGCCACATCATCATCATCTTCTTCCACAACCACAGCCACAACATGCTGTGTCGTCACTGGAGTCTTCAAAGGGCGGTAGTACGACTTTAACATGTTCACATGGCACAACTGATGAGACCTCCGCCGGTCGGGCGTCTTCACAAGGTAATCAGTCTCACCCAGCCTCTTCTCTACCATGTACGGACCTTGAAACTTGGCAGCCAGGGGTTGACCTTGAAGTGGCAGTAGCACCAACACTTCATCACCAACTTGGAACTCCCTCCATCTGGCCTTCCGATCATACCACTGTTTCATTTTCCCTTGGGCTTCCTCGAGGTTCTTCTTCGCCTCTTCCCTAGTGTCACACAGACGGGTCTTGAACTCCAGGACGTATTGTAGAAGGTTCTTGCTGGTGTCGACGTCACTACTCCATGCCTCCTTGACAATGCTCAAAGGACCTCTGACATGGTGTGCGAAGACAAGCTCATTCGGAGAGAAACCCAGGCTCTCCTGTGGTACTTCCCTCGTTGCAAACAGTAGAAAAGGAACACCCTTGTCCCAATCCTTGGTGTGTTCCAAACAGTATTTCCTCATATTCTTCAGGGTCTGGTGGTACCTCTCCAAGGCGCCCTGGGACTCTGGATGATAAGCACTGCTTCTAACATGTTTAACTCCCAACTCTTCCAAAGTCTGCTGGAACAGGTTAGACAAAAAATTAGAACCCCTATCAGACTGTATCTCATTAGGTAACCCAAACTTAGTACAAAATCCTAACAATGCTTTTACAACAGCCTTAGCATTCATAGTTCTGAGGGGAATTGCCTCAGGGTACCTAGTACAAGGGTCTAATATAGTAAGAAGATACTGAAATCCAGTAGAAGTGGTAGGAAGTGGACCCACTATGTCTATAATTAACTTTGAGAAAGGTGGCCCAATAGCAGGGATGGGAATTAGGGGAGACTTAGATGGTTTCTGGTTAGGCCGTCCCACAACCTGGCATGTGTGACAACTCCTCACATGCTGGTACACATCAGCCCTCATGGCAGGCCAGTAAAATTCTGCCCTAAGCCGTTCAAGTGTCTTCCTCACTCCTAAGTGGGCAGCAAAGGGAATATCATGAGCTAGCCTAATTAGTTCCTGCCTGCACACACTCGGCACAACTAACTGGTGTACATCCCTCAATCCCTCATCCACACTAGTATGAGGAGGTCTCCACCTCCTGTACAAAACTCCATCCTTCTCATATAAACATGAACCCTTTTCTTCCATGTTTTCAACTGCCAGGCTCCTTAACTCTTGGATACCTGGGTCACTAACTTGTAAGTTCTTAAATCTATCAACATCGACACACTCTAGAGCCAACTGCTCACTAGAGGTATCTGAAAAAAGATTAGTTAAAGGAAGGTCGTCCGGTGATTCTCCATCACCGTCAACGTCCTCCACTGGTGGGTCGGAAGGAGTTACAACAGCCTCGGCTGCTTCCACACGCCGGCTCTCCTCCACCCTTGACATCGATCGGGTCACGGCACATACAGGGAAGTTCATCTGGTCCTCATCCTCCACAACTTCGGCAGGTACAGGATCCTTGGTCATTACTGGGGCACTCACTTCCTCACCCCTAACCAAATCATTCCCAAGAATTAGATCCACATTAGACTCGGGCAATGACTCCACCACTCCAACCTGTGCCGTCCCGTTATATAAATTACAACTCACCCTACACTCCACCAAAGGAACAGTCAGGGAGCCTCCTACTCCCCTGAGCAAAACAAAGTCCTTAGACCTCACCTCAACATGTTTCGGTCTTACCCACAGAGTAATTGTTGAACCAGTGTCTCGGAGTATCTTAACAGGATGCTGGGATTCCCCCAGCTTGACCAACCCATCAGAACGATACGGAGCATAACAATCCTCAGCCACAGCATCCGTAGCTACCGACTGGACAACAGCTCCTGTAACGTCAGACATGGGAACAGCATCCACTGCACCCTTCCCTCCTTCTGAAAGAACTCTATCTTTAGAAGTGGGCAAAACAGAGTTATCCCTACTATCCTTTCGGGGCTCAGAAACTGTGACAATAGCCCTGTCACAAGAAACAAAATTGGTTGGCCTAACAACTCCTGCCTTTCTCCAACATCTGTCTACAGTATGCCCTGTTTTGTGGCAATAAGTACATGTGAAAGTTCGTGTCCAAGGTTTGTGTGGAGTGCGTGTAGGTGTTTGTGCATGTGAGATACCTGGGGGACTGGGACTAGTGACATGAGTGCTTTTGGAATTCGGGGAGACATCGCTATCATAGGTTTTATTATTGGTGGTTGGAGGGGGTCTATTTTGGCCTTTGTTTTTGGCCTTAAATTGCTTCCTGACTAAAACATAATCATCAGCATAAACTGCAGCTTCCTCAGCTGTCTAACTCTCTTATCACTTATAAACATCTGCAAATCTGGCTCCATCTGGCTCAGAAATTGCTCCAACTTAACCAACTCCTCCAACCTACAATAATTATCTTCTACTTTCTCACTTCTTATCCATGCTAGAAATAGGCCACTCTGATATTTCATAAATTCAGTCCATGTCTCATTAGGACGTTTCTTACTATTACGGTACCTCTGTCTGTAAGCTTCTGGTCTTAATTCATACGTCCTTAGTACTGCGGACTTTAACGTTACATAATCCAAAGATTCCTGAAGACTTAGAGCATCAAATGCTCTTAAAGCTTTACCACAAAATACTGACTGTGCTAGCGTTGACCATCGTTCCTTCGGCCACCCACTACCCTCTGCTATTTTCTCAAACCTCTGGAAAAATTCAGCAACATGGTCCTCATCAAACTTAGGAACCAACCTGTGCTGTTCTGATGACACTCCCGACACAACCGGTTGTCGTGGCTCATGGTCCACTTTATGTTTTTCCAACTCCAATTCTAGTTTCCTTTTCTCAAGCTCAAACTCCAACTTCTTTTGCTCTCTCTCAAACTCCAACTGAGCTCTCCTTTCCTCACTCTCTCTCTCAGACTCTAACCTCCTTTGCTCTAACTCTAATTGTAGCATACGGAACTCATGGTCACGCGCAGCTTGGTCATTCCCTAATTGGTTATTCTGAACCACAGAGGATTCAAGCACTTCAGAACGTACAGACCAGTCACTTACGACAGAAACATTATCCTTTCTCTCAACAAAATCATACAATTCAGTGCCGCATAGATGGTGGCATATCAGGTTAGCTAGTGGAAACGCGTTGGAACTTTCAAGGGCAAGTTCCAACTTCTGTGCAACAAGTATTAATTCCTCTCTCCTCAGAGCTCTCACTCTCTCGGGATTAGGACTTGATTTAATAAAATCTGCAGCATCCTGCTCAGAAGTAAGATGAAGTGGAGCCCACCTTTCACTAGCCACACCCTGAGTCTCCATTGCTCACTAACTATTAGGCACGGTACACAAAAATGGAAAAATGCAATGCAAGAAAAAAAAATTTACAACAGTAATGCAATGATAGTACACAAGTCTCAGTTCAGCAAAAATTGGAGATCCTGGCGAGGTCGCCAATTTATATGTTACGGACGGAGGGTAGAGATACAGTACAGTACTAGTCACTAGACTAGACTTACTCCAAAGTTAGCTATCAACTGAATAAAGTAGCACTGGGTGGCAGGTATCTGACTATAAGTTATGAAGAATAAGTAAAAATACAAACCCAGCCTATGTGAAAGAATGCTAACTCAACCCTAAAGAAACCGTCCATACATATACCCAGATTCGGTTATAAAAGAATAAATGATGATAGAGAAACTACTCGGATTTTCTATAATATATAATGACAATATGAACTAACACAAAGACATACAAGTAACACAGAAAGAATTATAAATGAAATCAGGATTCCCAACTATGACAGAACGTGAGACAGAGCACCCAAAATATATATAATACACTCGCAATAATCACACAACAACTTACTACCACTGTGCCATCACTTTAATACAAGGCTCTAGGCACACACGTAAGCATAGAAGTAGTCTATCAATAACACTGGCACTTCACTGGCATATATAGTAAATAATCATCAATGCATCACACACATGTAATAATATAATAGAATAATCAATATCCAAATATATAATAATAATAGTAATAGTAATAATAATACGAGAGTGACCACTAAGTTACTTGTGAGAAGAAAGTAGAAATAGAACAATTATACTTAACAAAAATACGTCGACGTGTCTCCTCCCGAATCTCATCACACTCAACCACTTACAAAACACAACCTAGCTTGTAGTCCCAGTTCCCAAAGATATCTGAAGTAATAAGGCTTAAGCCTCGCCCTTGTATACTCTCGGCTCGACAAAGAAGAGTGAGCAAGTTAGAACAAAGCTACAGGAACGTCTCCGAACCTGTTCGTTAACACAGACTTAAACACACTATACTCATACGTTCCCTCCCAAGAAACTATGGGAAGACTTAAGTAATGAAAACGGACGCTCATCACGTCACTTGCAAGAGAAGGCGAGAGAAAGCGTACGAATCTAGAGAACATAGCTGGTTACGACATACTCAACCTTTCGACACCTATACTTAAAGAAAATGGAATAATAAGTGAATTTAAATCGTACTAATACATCCGGGTGTGGGGCCTCTGCTACCACACTCACTCCCACATCCACAGTCACTGTCAAAAGTAGATAGCTACACTTATAAATCAATGATAATTCACACACACGTAACAGTGTGTAAAGGAACCAAGGAGTGTGTATGTGCGTGTGTGTAAGTGTAAGTGTGTAGGTTTGAGATAATGTCGTGTGTGTGTATATAGGAACCAAGGAGTGTGTGTGTGTGTGTAATCTCCTTTCCAATACTTCCTTCTCAGCCTTCACACACTGAAATCTTGTGGGGGGGGGGGGTGTTAGGGACACACACACACCCACAGCGATCATCTTACACACACACACACACACACACACACAGCGATCAGCTTACACACACACACATACAGACATTAATCCACTTCGTCTCACACACACACTCACAGCGATCCACTTACATACACATGCACACACACACAGCGATCCATACATACATACATACATACAGAGGTGATGAAAGAATTGAATTGAAAGTATGTGTGAATTTGATGCATTAGTGTGAGTTAGTATGTTAAAGAGAGGAGGGGGGAGGGAGAGGGACGTGGTACATACATACATACATACAGGAAGGGAAGAGTCTTGTTACTGAAGCTACGTTGTTAATACTACTCTCTCTCTCTCTCTCTCTCTCTCTCTCTCTCTCTCTAACACACATTAACCAACCTCCTCTATCTCTTTCTCACACTTAAACTCTCTCTCTCTCCACATACATACACACAGGACCACACACGGTATGGACACACACACACACACACATACATATATATATATGTAAGGTGACACAACACACTACCCTGGCCAAAGTTAAGTACCGTGGGATCATGAGAGAGAGAGAGAGAGAGAGAGAGGCGTGCTGGAGTGTGAGAGAGGGGACGTGGGGATTGGATAAATGTGTGTGTGTTTCATTCCCTGCCCACTCTCTCTCTCTCTCTCTCTCTCTCTCTCTCTCTCTCTTCTCTCAGAGGTTAACTCTGAGAGATTGAGATCAACAGGTACTAGAGAGAGAGGAAGGGAAGGAGTGGAGGGAGGGAGGGGTGGAGAGAGGAAGAGAGAGGGATGGAGATAGGAAGGAAGGGCTGGTGATAGGTAGGGAGGGGTGAAGAGAGGTAGGTAGGGGTGGAGAGAGAGTAAGGGAGGGGTAGAGAGAGGAAGGGAGGGGTGGAGTGAGTGGAGAGAGGTAGAGGGTGGGGTGTGTCATTGTTAAGGAGGGAAGAACAACACCACGTTTCCTACTACTTGTCTCCTACCTCTCTCTCTCTCATAATATGTGTGTGTGTGTTTGTTGACCTACTTTGGATGAATCAATACATTCCAATATACACAAAGTATTACCATTAAATGACCCTTATAACAATGACAGCATGTTGTTATTATTGTTATTGTTATGACATTCATATTATGTCCTCTGTCACTTATTGTAACACCTGTTATTAATATTTCTCTCTCTCTCCTCCCTTTTCTCTCCCTTCCTCCCTCGCTCCTTCTCTCTCTCTCCAGTGTTACCAATAGTGTATTACAGTGTTACCAATAGTATATTACAGTGTTACCAATAGTGTATTACAGTGTTACCAATAGTGTATTACAGTGTTACCAATAGTGTATTCAAGTGTTACCAACAGGACATACTGTTTCGTGACATAGTTTGGAGGAATCTGTAACATTCTATATTTACTTAAGGGTCAAATTGGAGGCTACTGATTCCTCCAAAGTATACCACGAAACAAACACCACCAGATGGACTACATTAATGCTGTGTTTGGACCAACCAGTAATGTTAATGGGAACAGAGAGAGAGAGAGAGAGAGAGGGAGGTGAGAAACTTTGGACCAGTTAATTCACACTAGGCTTCCGGTGAGAGAGAGAGAGAGGTTAGTCGGTGTGTGTGTGTGTTTGAGTGTGTGTGTGTGTGTAGGGAGAGAGAGAATGGATTAAACGAAAACACACACACACACTCAGTCACATACTCACACAAAAATTACACCCAAACACACACACACACAAATAACAAACCCACAAAAAAAACAATAACAATAACAACAACAAGGTATAGTGTACAGTAAGTGTACTGGATAAACATTTGGTGTGTGTACAGAAAACTTATTGAATATTGAACACACACCTTAATGTTATTACTGACACACATACACACATATATATACACACACACAGATGTACACTCAGATATATATATACACACATTTTCATACACACACACACTCATACATTTTTACATACACACATACGCACACATCCGTATATAAACACACACACATACACATACATATATAGTAGGTTAGGTTAGGTTTGGTTAGTTTAGGATAGGCTGGGTTGTGTTAGGTTAGGTTGTGCTAGGTTAGGTTAGGTTGGGTTAGGTTAGGTTAGGTTAGGTTAGGTTAGGTTAGGTTAGGTTAGGTTAGGTTAGGTTAGTTTAGGTTAGGTTAGTTTAGGTTAGGTTAGTTTAGGTTGTGTTAGGATAGGTTTGGTTAGGTTAGGTTAAGTTAGGTTAGGTTAAGTTAGGTAATGGTAGTTATGGTTGTAGTAATTGTTGTAACACACACATACAAATATTTGTCATGTGTTAATAAATGAATGACGTGTGTGTGTGTGTGTGTGTGTGTGTGTGTGTCAATATCAACTCATATAACACAGTCATATAGTTATTTCATACCTGTGTATGTGTGTTTCATTGGAGTGCTTTAATTCCTCCAACGTGTGTGTGTTCATTCATTCACTTTATAGACTCCAACACTGCTTCGAAACTATAATAAGGACTATAGTACACTCGTGATAAGTAATTACTGACCAGAGACGAACGGCACACACACACACACACACACACATTCGAACTCAGCCTCTATAGGTGTACTGGATGTGGAAATGAACAATACCAGGCGATTCGAAGCTTTCTGCTGCTCACACACTGGTCAGAAATGATGTATCACGAGTCTCTAGTCCACCTGAGTCGAAGCCCTATATCTAATCAGGCGGTTTCTGGACGACAGCCCACTCAAATCCTCACCAGATTACACACATCTCGAACCAATGGAGGCGGCTTTGGGTGGGCTGTCGTCAAGAAACCACCTGCTTCAGATCAAGGGCTTCGACTCAAGTGAGCTAGAGACTATGGTATCCGAGTGTACAGTACTTCACTGTGGAGGAAATGATTCACTGCTTCGAACCCTGAGGAGAGAGAGAAAGAGAGAGAGAGAGAGAGAGAGAGACTAATGGTTTACTGCTTCAAAAAGTACAAACTCTGAACAAATGCTTTAGAGAAAATTTATTATTATGATTTCTCAAAGGTGTTTCAATTTTCATACAAACTTTGTGAATTATTTATACATTCTAGTTTTTCTCTTCCTCATTCTCTTCTTCTCCTTCTCATTTTTCTTCTCTTCCTCCTCCTCTTCCTCATTCTTCTTCCTTCTTCCTCTACTTCTCCTTCACCTCTTCCTTCCTCCTGTTTCTCCTCCTCCTCTTCTTCGTTCTTCCTCTTTCTTTCTTCCCCTTTCTTCCTTCTTCTCCTCTTCTCCTCCTCCTCCTCCTCCTCCTCCTCCTCCTTTCTTTCTCATCTTCCTCCTCTCCCCTTTTCCTCCTCTTCCCTCTCCTCCCCTTTTCCTCCTCTTCCCTCTTCTCCCCTTTTCCTCTTCTATTTCCTTTATTATTATTCTTTCTTGTTATTCTTTATATTGTTATTCGTTATCATTACTATTTTCTTTTCTTTCTTTATCTTCTCTTTCTTTGGTGTTGTTCATTATTTTTAATGTTATATAATATAATATAATTTTATGATTTAAGATGAAGGAAAGATTCTCTCTCTCTCTCTCTCTCTCTCTCTCTCTCTCTCTCTCTCTCTCTCTCTCTCTCTCTCTCTCTCTCTCTCTCTCTCTCTCATACACACACACACACACACTATAATACTGTATTATACCAAAGGACATGTGTGTATGTGTATGTAGGCGTGAATATGTAGAAGTGTGTATGTGTGTACTGGTCTTCCCTGTGTATGTATGTGTGTGTGTACTGGTCTTCCCTGTGTGTGTATGTATGTGTGTACTGGTCTTCCCTGTGTGTATGTATGTGTGTAATGGTCTTCCCTGTGTGTATGTATGTGTGTGTGTAATGGTCTTCCCTGTGTGTATGTATGTGTGTGTGTAATGGTCTTCCCTGTGTGTATGTATGTGTGTATGTATGTATGTGTGTACTGGTCTTCCCTGTGTATATGTATGTATGTGTGTACTGGTCTT
>JAWQEG010008210.1:0-10000 GCA_033782935.1 Petrolisthes cinctipes | reverse complement strand
GAACGTAAAACTATTGAATGTACAGATTGCAGGCACATAAAACACACACACTTCAAACGGGCCTTTTAATCAAGTATAGAATAGGATTCGTCGCTTTTACACACAACAACTTCTCATCTCCTATTCCCTATTATGCTCAATGAGGGGGCCATATATGTTTCAAGAAAGTGTATCTGTTTCATATGTCCTCAACTGTACATGCATACAACCATAGAACGTAAAACCATATAATATTATAGAACGTCCTGGAGATGATGTAGAATTGTCCAAGGTTCTGTTTCCAGTGTATTATTATAGGGAAGGACTCGTGACAAAAATAATGTATGTGGTGATTTGGACGAGAGAATTGTACTGTATGTAGTGATCCTGGTGACTGTACTGAGTGAGGCTTGTGAGTTTTGTGGATACTAGAGTATATCATTAATATTATGATGACAAAGCTGCGTAGAGATGGTTATTGATGTATGTACTAAATGTGTATGTATGTGTGTGTGTGTATTAAGTAGGGCATGACAGGTGCTTGTGAGGACTGTTATATTTTGTTATGTACTGAATGTTGTTGCTGTATGTACCGTGTGAAGTGTGTGAATAATGCAGTGTATAATATTTTGTGAGTTCATCGCTGGGGGGAAACAAATAATAATAATAATAATAATAATTGGCCCATCGTCTCGCAAAAAAAAAAAAAAAATAAAAAAAAAATAAAAAAAAAATTAGAAAATAGATAAATAAATAAAAATAAATAAGTATAATAATGATAATAATAATAATAATAATAATACTGACGCTTTTTGACGATGAAACATGATAACATTTTGTGGAGAGAAGAACATATTACTACAAGTGGCTAATAAACTCTACGATGGCTGACTGTTGGAAGGAAGCGTGGGTATCGTAGTGTTGTTATGACGATATTTTATTATAGGTGAAGTGAGTGGAGTTTTAATGCATCCTCCAAACTGTGCCAGGAAACAGAATGATCACTTCAGTAGGGTTGATATAATTATGAGGGTCTGCTGAATAATTTGTAGCTTAGTTTGGGGGAGTTAGTTAATTAAGGTGAGATTCTCTTGTTGACAAATTTTGAAGGATATACTGATTCCTCCTAACTATACCAGAAAACAGAATAGGGGATCAGTTTCGTGGCACAGTTTGGAGGAATCAGCAGAGACCTTCAAAATCACCGACATAAGAATCTTCCCTTATTAACTAACTTACAACCCTTCAAATCAGACAGAATCGTGATGTTGTTGTTGATGTTGTTGTTTACGTCTGTGGAGGAATCAAAACAAACAGTAGCAGCTGATGTGAAACTGTATGTGTGTGTGTGTGTGACGGTCCCACCCTACTTCACGTGCTTGTTATTGGTACTCTTGTCTTCACACTTAATAATAAACTTGATTTGTTGTTTGGTTGGTAATCCTGCCTTCGACTCGTGCTACACTGGGAGGAAGGGTTGGTATTCCTGCTACACTGGGAGGAAGGGTTGGTATTCCTGCTCCCACCTCTGATTTAACTATATGAATGAGGATATAATTATAAACAGATAACATAGGCAGAAAGTTAGATAGACAGATAGATAGATAGATAGATACCCGTACATAAAGGCAGATGAAGATGCACAGATACAAATAGACAGTCAGAGAGATAGACACACAAAAAATTGATACTCTGAGATAGATACATGAATAGGTAGATAAAATACTCGTAGGGAGATTAGATAGGTAAATAGATGTAGAAATATTCGGAGAGAGAGAGAGAGAGAGAGAGAGAGAGAGAGAGAGAGAGAGCGGATGGTAAGTAGATAGATGGGTAGATAAAAAAACTGTTGGATGGAGAGGGAAAAAGATAGAGAGAAGTTGGTAAGTAGATTGATAGGTAGATAGACTATGAAATTGGAGAGAGAGAGAGAGAGAGAGAGAGAGAGAGAGAGAGAGAGAGAGAGCTGTTGGTAAGTAGATAGATAAATAAAAGACTATTAATTAAATGAGAGAGAGAGAGAGAGAGAGAGAGAGAGAGAGAGAGAGCGGTTGGTAAGTAGAGAGATAAATAAAAAGACTATTAAATGAGAGAGAGAGAGAGAGAGAGAGAGAGAGAGAGAAGGGAGGTTAGGAGTGAAAGGGAAAGTGGAAGGACGAGGAGGAGGAGTAGGAGGAGGAGGGAGGAGGAAGGCAAGATGCATGAAGTGGCGTAAGAGAGAGAGATGAGTAAACACAAGGAGATCATACATAAACAATCCAATATAGTCATTATAAATACGTATGAAGGGGAAATGTAGGAAAAGACGACAAATACCGATAAAATAATCAAGAAAAACGAGGATATATGATAAAGAATAAGAGGACAAACAGAAATAATATAAAGAAAAAGAGGATATATGATAAAGAATAAGAGGACAAAACACAGAAATGGTAAAGAAGAAAATGAGAAATACACAAATAATAATGAATAAGAGGACAAACACAAAAATGATAAAGAAGAAAATGAGAAATACAGAAATGATAAAGAAAACAAGAAGGAACACACACACACAAAAAAAAAATATCATGTTTCTTCCTTTCGTGTACAAGTTAATTGTTATGGGAATGGAGTAGCCTAATCTGTTGTGGGTGAACGAGAAGACTATTGATTCATGCTACCTATACCAGAACGCACACTAATAATTCCTCAGTAGTATGAGTATGGGACCCGTTTTGTTGCCTAGTTTGAAGGAATCAGTAGTAGCCCTTCAATAATACAGACACACACAGACAGACAAACAAACAACAGACTATCACCTCCTATATAAGTAAGTAGGTTATAGGAAACACCAAGGGAGTGAGCAATGAAGGCCACAGAATGTTAGACGCCACGTGTGCGTCACCTCAGCTTGAGAAAGTTAAAGGTTTAACAGAATACCAAAACCTTCTATAAAAAATGCATATAAAAAGGAAAGTAGAGAGTAGAGTTAACACGTTACCATGTAGGAAGCTATATTCAATACTCTATGACTATATTACTTTTTTTTTTTTATAAAGGAGGCCGCTTATCGGTACCTAACTAAACCTTTGACCCAATATATATATATATATATAAAAACGGGAATGAAAACCTGTACTTATATCAAATTAAACGTTTCTACAGAAGACCCTTATAGGTACCTAAACTCCTGACCCCCATATTCCTAACTACTACTACTATTACTACTAATTATTATTATTATTATTGTTATAAAAGAATAGAGTTACTACACCCTGGAGAGGTACGATAACTGCAAGGTAGGGGCAGGGCAGCGTTACCACTCCAGCAACACCATCATCACAAAGTCTGAGGTCCGCTGCAATCAACGTTGTCATTCCAGTAAGGGCCGTCGGCGGGTGAGGGTGTTAGGAGGAGAGTCTGGGTTAGGATCAGTGGTAAGGGCGAGCTTCTTTGTGCAACGTTCAGGGTTGTAGGCCAAGGAAGGGGTGTATGGGGTTCGAATCCTGTGCATCTTTGTATAGTTGTAAAGATATCATTACTGGAGGCTGCGTGTGATCGATTCACTTAAAAAAAAATCCACGCAAAATTCTCCAAAAAATTTATTTACGTCAATTGTGTTTGCACTTTTTAAAATCACTAGTATATTAATTGTGTCTACATTTTCGGCTTAGGTTATTAGTGACACAAGAAGCGGTTTGGTGTAGATAACTTGTTAACTTCAGAATTGCGTGTACGTAATCAGTGCATTGGATTAATCGTGAGTGCATATATTTTTTTCTGTAATTTTGTTGCTCATTATTTTAGGGTGTAGATGTACTCTCCTATCTCGTCGTGATCGGTGTACTGTCTGTGAACACGAACTCTGACGAACAGTGGAATCTTATAAAACCGAACAATTGTGACAAGAACATCGAGTATGATAATTATGCTACGGGCAAGTGGATAATAATTGTTGACGCACGTAGCCTATTCTTTCCGTTCAAACCTCACACTGCTCCTCCACGTGTCTCATCACTCCACTTCCACGCCTCCTTCCTCCACTTCCACACCTCCTCCACTTGTGTCACTGTGTGTGTACGCCATCTACTAGGCCAGAATGTGGACCCTACAGAGACCAAACAAGGACCCGGACAAGAAATGGAGGTATGTTGTTAATCTTGTTGTTGTTTGGTGATATACAGTTACATATTGTGTTGCCACATTGAACAAAAAAGGTATCGCTAGCTGATTTATGAGTCTACCTGTACGTTTTTAATTGACTGTAGATAATTGTATATTCTAATTCAAAGTAACTTGTTAATAAGATATTCAATGAACAACTTCCTCTATTGTAAAGCAATTATGCGTCTTTGATTTCTTCTGGAAAAATTATATAGTGATAATGTGAACAGAATATTTCACTTATTACAATTTTATACTTTGTTTTTTGGTCGTATTGAGTATTCCCCCACATACAAAAAATAGTGGTAAACTAAGCGATAATCCCATGATTATTTATAGCATAATCTTTTGTACAAGCTGGTTAGGCATCGATGCACAAAATAGAATTACAAATAGTTTCTTAAGATATTCACCGATTATGAAGAGTAAAGTAGGTACCGGTATTTTATGTTCAGAATCCATGTGTGATTTATCTTCATAATTATTCTACTTCCCGGGGTGATGAGCAGAATACAAATAAAGTCAATTCAAGTCTTTTGTGTGGTGATTCTGATTAAAGGGATACTCCAGTCTTGATAAATCTGGAACAAGCAACAGGCCCCCACTATATTTACTAATTTGGTTCTGTTACCTGGTATATTTTCGAGGAATCAAGATGCTCTAATGTACCTAAACTATACTATTCCCATAAACACGAGAATAATACATTTTTCAGCGAGTCAAACTAAGTTACCCTCACTCTGGAATTATTTTGTTGAGCTTGATTGGCTATGCTAGTTTTTACACGTACAGAATAATATAACGAAGATGGTTGGTTGGTTAGGTTGGGCTTTATTTTCACACAATGTCAGACTTGAACTTCAGCCAACCTTGAACATACACATATACACTCACACGTTCTTCACAGTTACTTTACGACTTATAAATTGTTGTTCATACACGAAAGTTGTTGTGCAATCTTGGGTGTGGAGTGTTAGCGGAATGAATTTGTTACTTAATATTCTTCTCCATTGTGTTAGGCTACAGATATCCATTACATATTTTTGCTTTGTTAAGAGTTTGTATAATATTGCCTGTGATTTTCATTGTGCTTAAAATACTTCTTTTTTTTATAATAAGAATCTCAACTATGAAATTATATGTAATAGATGCAGTAAGAACCTTTAAAAGAGGAAGTTGTTCTTGGAAAATATTAATAAATGTTATCACAACAGGTTTGGCTGGATCTTCTTAATTGAACTTTAACATAAAACGATACCAAAGATAATAATGATATATTTCATTTAATAGAATTAATATTGCTTCATCTTTCTTTTACAACTTTTCACTAACCTGCAACCTAAATGTCTATCTCCTACCAATCTACTATATGTTTTAAATCCATTCTTTGACGGTAATACTATAAGCCTATATTTAATCTATTGCAACATATAACAATGAATAATATATTGTGTGTACATACGTGTGATGAATATAATTATCATACATTGTGTTTCCCATTTATAACTGTGTCTCCTTGTCCTCATATCCTTTGTTGTTTATACCTTCTGTGTTGTCTGTCTGTTCTGCTCTCATTCTGTCTGATGATTATTTTGTGTGCGTGTGTGTGTGTGCGTGAGTTTATTTTTATGGTCAGTACTGAAAAAATTAATAATTGTTGTATAATTCTTTTAGGAAAGTACTAATGCCAATACATTTTATATAATACTAAACACAAGTCTTTATTTCACTGCTCACACATAGAAAATTAAATGCTTAGGCCTACACCGATCGTAAAAAAACCCAGCTAGCCTAATTGGCAACTGGTTATTCTGTGTGTTTGATTGTACCGTCACGTTTCTCATTAGGCTAGTCTTATGGTATACAGTACATAAGATTTATAACTTTACAACAGAAACAATCACTGGGGATCAGAATTTGTTTATTGGTCATTAGGCTGTACATGTTTCTTTTTATAATATTTACGAGAGCAGTGAAAGTTGAAGGTATGTGAACTATTTGAAAGAAGGTAAATATTAGGCTGTAGATATCACTTGTTCATGGTTGAAATGGTGATGCATATTTTGACGATATCGTGGACAAGAGGAATGGAAATAAATGATGAAGGAGATAGAGAAGAATAGAGGGAATAATTGATGTTAAAGAGAAGGAAGGAAGGGGCAGAAATAGTGGAGAAGTAGAGGACGAGAGAGACACATAGAGAAATATTTGGGAAGTAGGCTAGGTAAGGAGGAGGAAAATGTATGTGGAAGATGAGGGAGGGAGGAAGGAACATCTGGGAAGGGGGAATGAACAGATGGGAGTTGAGTGAGGAGGAAAAAGTTGGAAAGTGAGAGAGGGAGGAAGGAGGATCGGAGGAGAGAAGAGGAAAAACTGGAAGAGAGAAGGAGGGAGGGAGTGAGAGTGGACGTAATTATATGTCTAGCCGATATTTCCCCTCCAGCTAAAGAGAGAGAGAGAGAGAGAGAGAGAGAGAGAGAGAGAGAGAGAGAGAGATTAGCACAAACCACCTCAGACCTAATTAGCATTTACACATACCTTTAAGTATGCCCACGCCTGCATTACCACACACACACACTTTTTTTCTTTTTTTTCGGAGACACACTTGCTCAGACTAAATGTACCCGTATTACAATTTATTACACACACACACACACACACACCTGGATCGGATGTAAGCGGTCATCCACTAACCTACCTGAGATTCTAAGAAAGGGAAACTGAAAGGATGGGATGAAAAAAGAGAAAGTTGTCGAGAGAAGGACAGAGAAAGGTCTTACCATCAGTCATTCTGTAATACTGTAGAGTGTAGACCTATTTATGTATATTTGTCTCCAGTCTCCTATCTATATATTAATTCATCTATCTGCATACCGTAATTATCTAATTTTCCATATCCTGTCGGCCTCGGTATAAATCTAATTATTTTGTCCATCTCTCTTTCTATCTATCTTAATCTATCTAAATATTTATGATGTTTCTACTCATTTACATACAAACATCAGTCTGTGACATAATTATTATCTCTGCCAGGATGTTATGTTTTATGTTTGGTTTCTTGCTCTGTATGTTAGCAAGATTACACAAAACCATATGTGTGGATGACTACATTATTTTCCCCCCCAAAGATTTGCCTCCTTGTAACTGCAAACATGTTAATAGATTCTGAGAGAGATACAGATGAGGGCCAAGATTTTTTTTTTTATAATTACAGTATATACTTTGATTTTGATTATGAAATATGGTTGGCACTGTCCGTAGACTTTCACAAACTGTGGGAGGATTTATGTTGAGAATCCACTTATTATTTCTGTTTACATACAACTTTACAACAGGGTCTCCATAAACTATGTGAACCACTTGTATTGTATAAATATGTTTGTATGTATTGTATGAACATGTAAAATTGTTCAGATATTGTATGGACACCCTGTACTGAACTGTATGTATATCTCTCTATATGTCTACCTGTCCATCTGTCCACCCAACAGTCTATCTATATCTATCTATCTGTCTGTCTATCTATCTATCTATCCGTCGTCATGCCTGCTGTCTCTGTACAAGGATATTTATGGTCAAGAGTAAACCATGACCCCAACACTCTTGAATCAACACTCACTCACTCACTCACTCTCTCCTCATCCATAGTCAGTCTCTCTCACTCATTCTCTCCTCATCCATAGTCAGTCTCTCTCTCTCTCTCTCTCTCTCTCTCTCTCTCTCTCGTATGTGCACAAACAAACACTCAGCAACATAGTATCACACATAGGCCTATACACACACAAAACATGATACGTTTTCCATCTCTATATTGCAAACCACCATCGACGTAGTGCTCAGCTGTGTGTTGTCTTTTCATCCGACCAGGCAGTGTGTGTGTGTGTGTGTGTGTGTGTGTGTGTGTGTTGTCTTTTCATCCGACCAAGCAGTGTGCGTGTGTGTGTGTGTGTGTGTTTTCATCCGACCAAGCAGTGTGTGTGTGTGTGTGTGTGTGTGTGTTTTCATCCGACCAAGCAGTGTGTGTGTGTGTGTGTGTTTTGTCTTTTCATCCGACCAGGCAGTGTGTGTGTGTGTGTTTTGTCTTTTCATCCGACCAGGCAGTGTGTGTGTGTGTGTGTGTGTGTGTGTGACTTTCCTTACCACATCTTTCACACACCAACCAAGGGTTTTCTCTGGCGTTGATGCCTTGAGTGTGGTTCAACTTGATATATATATGTACAGTAAAGAGCTCTCTCTCTCTCTCTCTCTCTCTCTCTCTCTCTGCAGTCACGTACTCCAGTAAGATGCTCACATGAATCTCTCTCTCTCTCTCTCTCTCTCTCTCTCTCTCTCTCTCTCTCTCTCTTATACCTTCACAATATTTACACACCCACACACACCTGTAACACTATCACTCAAACACATAAAACACAAGCTAAAAAAAAAAAAAAAAAAAAAAAAAAAAAAAATACCCACACACACCAAGTCCAAGTCACCAACATCACATTTTCTAAGATTTCCTATGTTTATGTACCGTACTTCCAAAACAGGTGTGTGTGTGGTGTGTGTGTGTGTGTGTGTGTGCCTCGGTCAATGTCTTCTGTGTCCTCTCTCTTTACTGTTTCTTTTCTTTCCTTCTGTTTCTTTCGTTTTCCTCCTCCTCATATTGTTTTACTTGTCGTGTTTCTTTGGTATTGATAATATAATTTTATTCATGTATTTTGTATTCTTACTTTCACGTTCCTTACTGTTTTTATTGATTCTCTGTTCTTAATCTGTTTTTATTCTCTATCACTTAATTCTCTCCCTCCTTTCCTCCTCTCTGTATGTATGTATGTCTCTCCAGCAGTCTTCTCCCCCCCCCATCCCTACCTCCCTCCCTCCTCCTCCTTCCTTCCTTTCTTCTCTCCTCGTCCTTGGTGAGACAAGTGATACGTGGAGGTAACCTTCCTCCACCCTCACTACTCTCTCTTTCCCTCCACCCATCCCTACCTACCTACCTACCTGTTGTGTGTGTGTGTGTTTCTCTCTCTCTCTCTCTCTCTCTCTCTCTCTCTCTCTCTCTCTCTCTCACTCTCTCTCTCTGTGTGTGTGGTGTGTGTGTGTGTGTGTTCTCTCTCTCTCTCTCTCTCTCTCTCTCTCTCTCTCTCTTCTCCTCTCTCTCTCTCTCCTCTCTCTCTACTCTCTCTCTCTCTCTCTCTCTCTCTCTCTCTCTCTCTCTCCGTGTGTTTCTTTTTTCATATTCCTTATTATTTTATATCATAGATTTGCATTTGTTTGTGCATGTCTGTTACCTTCGTGTTTACTCACCAACTCTGTTATTTGTTGTTAAATCTGTGTGTGTCTTGTGCCATCCATCCGTTCCTTCACCTCTCCCTCTCTCTCTCTCTCTCTCTCTCTCTCTCTCCTCTCTCTCTCTCTCATGTATTCTGCTAACCCTTCGTTCCTTAACCCTTCTCTCTCTCTCTCTCTCTCTCTCTCTTCTCTCTCTCTCTCTCTAATGTATTCTGCTAACCCTTCGTTCCTTAACCCTTTTTTTTCTCTCTCTCTCTCTCTCTCTCTCTCTCTCTCTCTCTCTCTCTCTCTCTCTCTCTCTCTCCTCTCTCTCTCTCTCTCTCTCTCTCTCTCTCTCTCTCTCTCTCTCTCTCTCTCTCTCTCTCTCTCTCTCTCTCTCTCTCTCTCTCTCTCTCTCTCTCTCTCCATACATGATTAATCTTTAGTCTCCCTTTATCCCCCAATATAACATTCCATCACTCCATTGGCTCTCGGGTTGGCAGTCTCCTTCCCTATTGGCTGGCTTACTAACGGTCTCCCTTCCTATAGGCTGCCTTACTAACGGTCTCCCTTCCTATTGGCTGGCTTACTAACGGTCTCTCTCCTATTGGCTGGGCTACTCGAA
>JAWQEG010008209.1:47500-51207 GCA_033782935.1 Petrolisthes cinctipes | reverse complement strand
GTAACAATAATTTACACAATTACGAGAATTTACATGATTTACAAGAACACTTTTTTTTACCACCTCCCGACACAATTACAAGAATTTACACGATTTACAAAAACACTTATTAATTTTTTTTTACCACCTCCCGACACAATTACAAAAAAACGATTTACAAAAACACTTATTAATTATTTTTTTACCACCTCCTGACACAATTACAAAAATTTACACGATTTACAAAAACACATTAATTTTTTTTTTCGCCTCCACAGCTGACAGAATTACAAAAAAATTTACACGATTTACAAGAACACTCATTAATTATTTTACCACCTCCCGACACAGGTAACAAAAATTTACACAATTACGAAAATTTACACAATTACAAGAATTTACACGATTTATAAGAACACTATTTTTTACCACCTCCCGACACAATTACAAAAAAATTTACACGATTTACAAGAACACTCATTAATTTATTTTTTCACCACTTCCCAACACAATTACAAAAAAAATTCCACGATTTACAAGAACACTCATCAATTATTTTACCACCTCTTCCCGACACAATTACAAAAAAATTTACACGATTTACAAAAACACTCATTAATTTATTTTTTCACCACTTCCCGACACAATTACAAAAAAATTTACACGATTTACAAGAACACTCATTAATTTATTTTTTCACCGCTTCCCGACACAATTACAAAAAAATTCACACGATTTACAAGAACACTTATTAATTTTTTTACCACCTCCCGACACAGGTAACAAAAATTTACACAATTAAGAAAAATTTACACAATTACGAAAATTTACACGATTTACAAAAACACTCATCAATTTATTTTTTCACCACTTCCCGACACAATTACAAAAATTTACACGATTACGAAAATTTACACGATTTACAAGAACACTCATTAATTTATTTTTTCACCACTTCCCAACACAAATACAAAAAAATTTACGCGATTTACAAGAACACTCATTAATTTATTTTTTCACCACTTCCCGACACAGTTACAAAATTTTACACGATTACGAAAATTTACACGATTTACAGAAACACTCATTAATTATTTTACCACTTCCCAACACAATTACAAAAATTTACACGATTACGAAAATTTACACGATTTACAAAAACACTCATTAATTTATTTTTTCACCACTTCCCGACACAATTACAAAAATTTACACGATTACGAAAATTTCCAACATTTACAAGAACACTATTTAATATTTATCACCTCCCGACACAAATACAAAAAATTTACACGATTACGAAAATTTACACGATTTACAAAAACACCCATTAATAAATTTTTTTTTTTTTTGCCGCCCCAGTTGACAGAGTCGGTTCAGGACAGCGGTTACTTCGGTCCGAGTCGGATGCGCTTCACACCGTTCCTTAGGGTGGAGCAGCAGGGTAGTCTGATGACGGTGGTGGTTAGGGGTCTGGAGGCCGTCAACGTACGCCTCGGTATATCGTCCGTCGTCGTCGACCCCATCGGCGCGTGTGTCTGCGGTGTTAATGATGTCAAACAGGTGAGAGAAAAAACACACACTGTCAGATAATTTGATATGTTTTTTTTTTTTTTTTTTTTTTTTATATTTAATTAAAGAAACATAAAAAACAGACTATCAGATAATTTTATATATATATATATATTTTTTTTTCTATCAGATTATTTTATGTTTTTTTTTTATTTCTTTTTTTTCATATTTAATTAAAGAAAAAACACACACTCAGATAATTTTATGTTTTTTTTTTTTTTTTTTTCATATTTAATTAAAGAAAAAAACAGACTATCAGATAATTTGATATGTTTTTTTAATTTTTTTTTTTTTTTCGTATTTAAATAAAGAAAAAAATACACACTATCAGATAATTTTATATATACTTTTTTTGTTTTTTCGTATTTAAATAAAGAAAAAAAAACACACTATCATATAATTTGATTTGTTTTTTTATTTCTTTACTGTTTAATTAAAGAAAAAAAAAACACACTATCAGATAATTTGATTTGTTTTTTTATTTATTTATTTTTCGTATTTAAATAAAGAAAAAAATACACTATCAGATAATTTAATGTTTTTTTCTTTCTTTTTTCTTTTCATATTTAATTAAAGAAAAAAACAGACACTATCAGATAATTTTATGTTTTTTTTTTTTTTTTTCATGTTTAATTAAAGAAAAAAAAACAGACTATCAGATAATTTGTTATATATATTTTTTGTTTTTTCATATTTAATTAAAGAAAAAAATACACTATCAGATAATGATATGTTTTTTTCTTTCTTTTTTCTTTTCGTATTTAAATAAAGAAAAAAACACACTATCAGATAATTTTATATATATTTTTTTTGTTATTTCGTATTTAAATAAAAAAAAAAACCACTCAGATAATTTTATGTTTTTTTATTTCTTTTTTTTTCGTATTTAATTAAACAAAAAAATACACTATCAGATAATTTTATGTTTTTTATTTATTTATTTATTTATTTACTTATTTTTCGTATTTAATTAAAGAAAAAAAAGACTATCATATAATTTTATTTGTTTTTTTATTTCTTTAATGTTTAATTAAAGAAAAAACACACACTATCAGATAATTTTATGTTTTTTTGTTTTTTTTTTATTATTATTTTTTTTTCATATTTAATTAAAGAAAAAAACACGACTATCAGATAATTTTTTTTTTTTTTCATATTTAATTAAAGAAAAAAACACACTATCAGATAATTTGATATGTTTTTTTATTTATTTTTTCTTTCGTATTTAAATAAAGAAAAAAAATACACTATCAGATAATTTTATATATATATATTTTTTTTTTCATATTTAATTAAAGAAAAAAACAAACTCAGATAATTTTATATATATATTTTTTTTTTTTTCATATTTAATTAAGAAAAAAACAAAACAGATAATTTGATATGTTTATTTTTTTATTTTTTCATATTTAATTAAAGAAAAAAACAGATAATTTGATTTTTTTAAAATTCATATTTAATTAAAGAAAGAGAGCGGAGGGAGGTGGATAGACTTGGGGGGGTTTAGGGGGGTGCGGGAGTAGGGGGACAGGCTTGGGGGGGGGGTAGAAAGCCTGTCCCCTATTCCCGCATCCTCCTAACTCCCCCCCCAAGCCTGTCCCCCTACTCCCGCACCCCCCTAAACCCCCCCAACCCCCCAAAACCCCCTCCAAACCTGTCCCCATACTCCCCCCCCCCTAAACCCCCCAGACCCCCACACCCCCCCAAGCCTGTCCACCTACTCCCGCACCCCCCTAAACCCCCCCAACCCCCCAAAACCCCCCCGAAGCCTGTCCCCCTACTTCCGCACCCCCCTAAACCCCCCCAACCCCCCAAAACCCCCTCCAAACCTGCCCCCCTACTCCCGCACCCCCCAAGCCTGTCCCCCTATTCCCGCACACCCCGTTAATCCACATCCCTTCCACATTATATTCAGAGTAACGTAGGGACAGCAGCAGCAGCGGCGGCGGAAGGGGCGGAAGAGAGCGGAGGGAGGTGGATAGACAGTCCCTCCTTCCTGGTGAGTGGACACGTGGGACAGGAATACCTCTCACATTCACTCTTCCATCCACAAGTGGTAATGGAAGCACGAGAACTCTGGGATTATAAGTATAGTTGGGATAAACATCTCAAAAATACTACAGGTAATAATATTATCACTATTATTATTATTATTA
>JAWQEG010008209.1:20000-30000 GCA_033782935.1 Petrolisthes cinctipes | reverse complement strand
ATTATGTTAGAAGGTGAGTGTGTTTGTTTGTGTGTGTTTGTGAATGTAAGTGTTCTTGAATGAATGTGTGTGTGTGTGTGTATTTAATGTTCATGAGTGTGTATGTGTGTTTGTGTGTGTGAATGTAAGTGTTCTTGAATGTCTGTGTGTGTGTGTGTGTGAATTTAAGTGTTCATGAGTGTGTGTGTGTGTGTGTGAATGTAAGTGTTCTTGAGTGTCTGTGTGTGTGTGTGTGTATTTATTGTTCGTGTGTGTGTGTGTGTGTGTGTGTATTTATTGTTTATGTGTGTGTGTGTGTGTGTGTGTTTATATGTGAGTTTATGAGTGTGTGTGTGTGTGTGTGTGTTTATGTGAGTGTGTGTGTTTGTGTATTTAATGTTTATGTGTGTGTGTGTGTGTAAGTGTTCTTGAATGAATGTGTGTGTGTGTGTAAGTGTTCTTGAATGAATGTGTGTGTGTGTGTAAGTGTTCTTGAATGAATGTGTGTGTGTGTGTGTGCATGAGTATATGTATGTATGTATAGTATTTTATAATACTAATAATAAAAATAATAATAATAATAGTATTAATAATAAAAATAATAAAAATAAAAATAATAATAATAATAATAATAATAATAATAATAGGCTATCTATCTATATAATAATTAACACCTTCAATATTTACATGAGAATATGTATGTATAGTATTTTGTAATAATAATAATAATAATAATAATAATAATAGTAATAATAATAATAATAATAATAATAATAATAGTAATAATAATAATAGTAATAATAATAATAATAGTAATAATAATAATAGTAATAATAATAATAATAATAATAATAATAATAGTAATAATAATAATAGTAATAATAATAATAATAGTAATAATAATAATAGTAATAATAATAATAATAATAATAATAATAGTAATAATAATAGTAATAATAATAATAATAATAATAATAATAATAATAGTAATAATAATAATAATAATAATAATAGGCTATCTATGTATGTTTATAATAATTAAGACCTTCAATATTTCCACACCCACACAGAAACAACACATGGGTGGAGGGTGAACACGAGGGAGTGGTACTGACCTGTGGTGACCAGTTGACCCGAGAAGTGAAGGTCATTAACCCACGCAGCGGTGCACTCGACCCCCATCCCCCCCATCACCACCCCCACCATCACCACCCTGCGAATGTCAACAAGGCCGCCGCCGCCCCCCCCTCCTCCTCGTCCTCCCCCACCACCGGACCCCCCCCAGACCAGCCCCCGAAGACTCCATCGCACGGGTTTCTCTCGCTCACGCTGACCACCGCACTCTGCCGTAACATACACTCCTCATGGAACACACTCATTAAAAAACACATGAGTGATGATAGGTAGGTAGAGTGTGTTGTTGTTGTTGTTGTTGCCTTACTCTTTGATGTAAACAATCTCCTTAGCTCAGTTCGTATAATTGTGTAAATATTGTGACGAAGGTTGTTTACGTCGAAGAAAAAGTTTAATAATACTAGCCTTACTCTTTGACAAAGTTTAATAATACCAGCCTTACTCTTTGACAAAGTTTAATAATACCAGCCTTACTCTTTGACAAAGTTTAATAATACCAGCCTTACTCTTTGACAAAGTTTAATAATACCAGCCTTACTCTTTGACAAAGTTTAATAATACCAGCCTTACTCTTTGACAAAGTTTAATAATACCAGCCTTACTCTTCTATGTAAACAATCTCCTTAGCTCAGTTCGTATAATTGTGTAAATATAATGACGAAGGTTGTTTCCGTCAAAGATAAAGTTTTTAATTGTGTAAACATTGCGATGAAGGTTGATTACGTCGAAGATAAAGTTTTTAATTGTGTAAATATTGTGACGAAGGTTGATTACGTCGAAGATAAAGTTTTTAATTGTGTAAATATTGCGACGAAGCTTGATTACGTCGAAGATAAAGTTTAATACAAGCAGCCTTACTCTTTCACATAAACAATCTCCTTAACCAAGTTCGTATAATTGTGTAAATATTGTGACGAACGTTGTTTTCGTCGAATATAAAGTTTAATACAAGCAGCGCCTTACTCTTTCACATAAACAATCTCCTTAGCCAAGTTCGTATAATTGTGTAAACATTGCGACGAAGGTTGTTTACGTCAAAGATAAAGTTTTTAATTGTGTAAATATTGCGATGAAGCTTGATTACGTCGAAGAAAAAGTTTAATAATACCAGCCTTACTCTTCACTGTAAACAACCTCCTTAACTCAGTTCGTATAATTGTGTAAATATAATGACGAAGGTTGTTTCCGTCAAAGATAAAGTTTTTAATTGTGTAAATATTGTGACGAAGGTTGATTACATCGACGAAAAAGTTTTTAATTGTGTAAATATTGTGACGAAGGTTGATTACGTCGAAGATAAAGTTTTTAATTGTGTAAATATTGTGACGAAGGTTGATTACGTCGAAGATAAAATTTAATACAAGCAGCCTTACTCTTTCACATAAACAATCTCCTTAACCAAGTTCGTATAATTGTGTAAACATTGCGACAAAAGTTGATTACGTCGAAGATAAAGTTTTTAATTGTGTAAATATTGCGATGAAGGTTGATTACGTCGAAGAAAAAGTTTTTAATTGTGTAAATATTGTGACGAAGGTTGATTACGTCGAAGAAAAAGTTTAATACAAGCAACCTTACTCTTTCACAGCACAGTTCGTTTAATTGTGTAAACATTGCGACAAAAGTTGATTACGGTACGTCGAAGATAAAGTTTAATACAAGCAGCCTTACTCTTTCACATAAACAATCTCCTTAGCTCAGTTCGTATAATTGTGTAAACATTGCGACGAAGGTTGATTACATCGAAGAAAAAGTTTAATACAAGCAGCCTTACTCTTCGACATAAACAATCTCCTTAACCAAGTTCGTATAATTGTGTAAACATTGCGACGAACGTTGATTACGTCGAAGATAAAGTTTAATACAACCAGCCTTACTCTTTGACAAAGTTTAATACAACCAACCTTACTCTTTCACATAAACAATCTCCTTAACCAAGTTCGTATAATTGTGTAAACATTGTGACGAAGGTTGATTACGTCGAAGAAAAAGTTTTTAATTGTGTAAACATTGTGACGAAGGTTGTTTTCGTCGAAGATAAAGTTTTTAATTGTGTAAATATTGTGACGAAGGTTGATTACGTCGAAGGAAAAGTTTTTAATTGTGTAAACATTGCGACAAAAGTTGATTACGTCGAAGATAAAGTTTAATACAACCAACCTTACTCTTTCACAGCACAGTTCGTTTAATTGTGTAAACATTGCGACAAAAGTTGATTACGGTACGTCGAAGAAAAAGTTTAACAATACCAACCTTACTCTTTGTTCACCAGGTCACTTCCCAGAGACAGTTCATCGGACCATTATCTGAGTGAGGTCGATATACGCGTACAACCGTTTGACTGTGTGTTTTTCCCGGCCTCATTACACACCTTCGCATCCGTGTATGAACCATGGATACACTTACAGGTGAGTTTTATGTGTGTGTGTGTGTGGGTGTGTTGTGTGTGGGTGTGTGTGTGTGTGTGTGTGTGTGTGTGTGTGTGTGTGTGTGTGTGTGTGTGTTTGTGTGTGTTTGTGTGTGTGTGTGGGTGTGTGTGTGTGTGTGTGTGTGTGTGTGTGGGTGGGTGGGTGTGTGTGTGTGTGTGTGTGTGTGTGTGTGTGTGTGTGTGTGTGTGTGTGTGTGTGGGTGTGTGTTGTGTGTGTGTGTGTGTGTGTGTGTGTGATAGATACTCCACATAGATATAAACATGTAACCCTAAGACGTGTTTGTTTGTGTGTGTGTGTGTGGGTGTGTGTGTGTGTGTGTGTGTGTGTGTGTGTGTGTGTGTGTGTGTGTGTTTGGGTGTGTGTGTGTGTGTGTGTGTGTGTGTGTGTGTGTGTGTGTGTGTGTGTGTGTGTGTGTGTGTGAGATACCAAGCCTTGTGTGTTAAAAGGATATATGCATTAAATTTAATCACTTTATACCCAGGGACTAATGTATGTATATATGTACTGTATGTATGTATATATATATGTACTGTATGTATGTATATATGTACTGTATGTATATATATATGTACTGACTGTATGTATATTTGTATATATGTACTGTATGTATGTATGTATATATGTACTGTATGTATGTATGTATATATGTACTGTATATATGTATGTATATATATATGTACTGTATGTATGTACTGTATGTATGTATATATATATGTACTGTATGTATGTATATATGTACTGTATGTATGTATGTATATATGTACTGTATGTATGTATGTATATATGAACTGACTATGTATGTATATATGTACTGTATGTATATATGTATGTTTTAACAGGTACCACGGCAATTGATAAGTACCGGTCGAGTAGTGAGCCGCAGACCACTGGGAATATCCATCAACAACCACACACTACCATTGGTCTACCTACACACTGAGAGTATTAGGGTGTTTCTACCAGCACCACACACTACTACCAACACCACCACCTACCAACGCACCGACAACGACACCACCACCACTACCACCAACAACACCTACCAACACCAACGCAGCGACAACGACACCACTTCTACCAACAACACCAACACCCACCAACGTACCGACAACGACACCACTTCTACCAACACCCACCAACGTACCGACAACACCTCACCTTCCACCACCCACCACCACCAACGTACCGACAATGACACCACCACTTCCACCACCACCTACCACCATCAACGTACCGACAACACCACCTCACCTTCCACCACTTTTCACAGCGACAACAACACCACTTCCACCACTATCCGCACCGACGACAACAACACCTCCACTTCACACACCACCTCCTCCACCACCACCACTACTACTACTCCCCACACCTCCTCCACTTCCACCACCCCACACAACATCACCACCTCTTCCACCCACTCCTCCACACCCCACAACACCACTACAACTCCCCACACCTCCTCCACTTCCACCCTCCACAACACTACCTCCTCCTCCACCCCACACAACACCCACACCTCTTCCACCCACAACACCTCCTCCTCCACCCCACACAACACCACCACCTCCTCCACCTCTTCCACCCACACCTCTTCCCTCCACAACTTCTTCGTGGTTGAGATAGACTCGGTGGTGGTGACTCCGCAGGTGGATAATCCGCTCTCACGCATCATGATCCGCTCAGACATCTTCCACACGGCAGAACGCGCCCGCATACTGGGCATACCCGGGTCACAGGTCGAAGATAGACAGTACCAAATTGACCTGCTTGGCTTCAGTGTCAGTACAGGTCAGTAGAGGTCAGATAGGGTCAGTTGGTGTTAAGACAGGTCAGATGATGTCAGTTGGTGTTGAGACAGGTCAGTTAAGGTCAAAATAGACAGTTTCAGATTGACCTGCTTGGCTTCAGTGTTAGTACAGGTCAGTAGAGGTCAGGTGAGGTCAGTTGGTGTTAGGACAGGTCAGTTAAGGTCGAAATAGTACCATATTGACCTTCTTGGCTTCAGTGTTACATCAGTAAAGGTCAGTTTGGGTCATTATAGGTCAGGTGAGATTTTTTTCAGGGTGCCGGTGTGTGTGTTTGTGTGTGTGTTCAATAATAATAATAATAATAATAATGTGTGTGCGTGTGTGTGCATCTTTAGGGTGTTGGTGTGTGTGTGTGTGTTCCAGAATAAAAATAATAATGTGTGTGTGTGTGTGTGTATATATTTTCAGGGTGTTGGTGTGTGTGTGTGTGTCCCAGAAAAATAATGATAATAATAATGTGTGTACGTATGTGTGTGTATTTTCAGGGAGTTGGTGTGTGTGTGTGTGTGTGTGTGTGTGTTGGTGGGAGTTGGTGTGTGTGTGTTGGTGGGAGTTGGTGTGTGTGTGTGTATATCCTAGAAAAAAAAAAAATAATAATAATAATGTGTTTGCTCATGTGTGTGTGTGTTTCCCAGAAAAAAAAAAAATAATAATAATAATAATAATAATGTGCGTGTGTGTCTCCCAGAAAAAAAAAAATAATAATAATAATGTGTGTATGTGTATTTTCAGGGAGTTGGTGTGTGTGTGTGTGTGTGTGTGTGTGTGTCCCTCCCAGAAAAAAAATTAATGTGTGTGCGTATGTGTGTGTGTTTTCAGGGTGTTGGTGTGTGTATGTGTGTCTCCCAGAAATAAAATAATAATAATAATAATGTGTGTGTCCCAGAAAAAAAAATAAAATAAAATAAAATAATAATAATAATAATAATAATAATGTGTGTGTGTATGTGTGTCCCAGAGAAAAAAAAAAATAAATAATAATAATAATAATAATAATGTGTGTGTGTATATGTGTGTCCCTCCCAGAATAATAAAAAAAATTAATGTGTGTGTGCGTATGTGTGTGTGTTTTCAAGGTGTTGGTGTGTGTGTGTGTGTGTCCCTCAGAAAAAATAATAATAATAATGTGTGTATGTATGTCCCTCCCAGAAAAAAAAATTAATGTGTGTACGTATGTGTGTGTATTTTCAGGGTGTGTGTGTGTGTGTGTGTGTGTGTGTGTGTGTGTCCCTCCCAGAAAAAAAAATTAATGTGTGTACGTATGTGTGTGTGTTTTCAGAGGGTTGGTGTGTGTGTGTGTGTGTGTGTGTGTGTGTGTGTGTGTGTGTGTGTGTGTGTGTGTGTGTGTGTGTGTGTGTGTGTGTGTGTGTGTCCCTCCCAGAAAAAAAAATTAATGTGTGTATGTATGTGTGTGTATTTTCAAGGTGTTGGTGTGAGTTTGTGTGTGTGTGTGTGTGTGTGTATCCCAGAAAAAAAAAAAAAAAAATAATAATAATAATAATAATAATAATGTGTGTGTATGTCCCAGAGAAAAATAAAATAAAATAAAAATAATAATAATAATAATAATGTGTGTGTGTATGTGTGTCCCTCCCAGAAAAAAAAATTGATGTGTGTACGTATGTGTGTGTGTTTTCAGGGAGTTGGTATGTGTGTATGTGTGTGTCCCAGAAAAAAAAAAAATAATAATAATAATAATAATAATAATGTGTGTGTGCGTGTGTGTGTATTTTCAGGGTGTGTGTATGTGTGTATCCTAGAAAAGAAAATTAATGTGTGTGTGTATGTGTGTGTGTTTTCAGGGTGTTGGTGGGAGTTAGTGTGTGACAAGGGCGGCCGACCTCGCAGCTCATCGGGTGAACGTCTGAGGGTGATGGGGGAGAACCCGGCCTTAGAGTGGAACAACTACGACCCCACACTGGACACTAGACCCCCCGACATTGTACTACACCCCTTCATAGCACGGTGAGAGTACCCCCCCAGACCCCCCCCCCCTCCGACCCCCCCACACTGGACACTAGACCCCCCGATATTGTGCTACACCCCTTCATAGCACGGTGAGAGTACCCCCCCGGCCCCACCCCGACCCCCCCGACCCCCTGCCCTGACCCCCCCCGCCATTATACTACACCCCTTCATAGCACAGTGAGAGTACCCCCCCTGACCCCCCCGACCCCCCCACACTGGACACACGACCCCCCCCCGACATGGTGCCTTAACCAGTAATGAGTTTTATTTTGAAGAAAAAAGTTATATTAGTTATTTAGTTATAGTAATTTATATAGGTAATTAAGTCAAGGAATACAGGAAGTGTGTGTGTGTGTCATTAGTACCTGTAATTATATTATTATGTATTATGTACTTTATATAGGTCCTATTATGTTATTACAGTATATATTTGTTGAGTCACTGAGGTACCAACTTGATATTTAGGTGTGTTTTTTTTTTTTTTTTGGAAGAAGAGGTCACTTCCTCTTCCGGTTTTGTGTATACGCAATGCGTTTTTTTGTTTTTGTTTTGGCAAGAAAAGTTTTTGAATAGTTGTTAATTAGGTGTATGCCAAGAAAACCTCACTACAATGTGATATGATGTAACTTATTATGATCTCAATTTATGTGCTTAAAAAAGAAGCTAGTTTTGGATATGTCTCTTTATATTTGTATAACTCGGGCCAGGAATGCAGCAAATTTTTTTGACATTTTTTAAAAACTGCTGAGGTGTTGGAAGTTCAGCCAGCTTGTCCAGAGATGAATGCTGTTAACCATTGTCATGTTTAAAGGGAGAATACAACACTGTCCAAAGTTGGGAAGAGCTGTCCAAAGTCAGGAAATTTCTGCCTAACTTCGGACACTTAAAAATTGAAAAAAAAAAGCATGAATTTAGCGTGATTTAATTTTTTTAATTATATGGATTCAGTAAGTACACTCCATGGCTACCACATGACACCAACAGGAATAAAATTGTACCATTATTAACAGAGTTATTCACTAAAACATGTAAAAATTGTCCCAAGTTAGGGTGTTTTACGGTATTTATTTATTTATTTTTATTTATTTTATTGTTTTTGCTTACTGTCCGACCTCTTAATTGCCTTCTTCCTCGGGTGCCATATGACCTCGCTGTTGCGGTGCCTAACACACCCTACACTCCATCGCCCATACCTCACACCCTACACCCCATACCTCACACCCTACACCCCACACCCTACACCCCACACCCCACACCCCACACCCCACACCCTACACCCCACACCTCACACCCTACACCCCCCATGTTACACCCCACACCTCACACCTCACCCTACACCTCACACCACACATCGCACACCCCACACCTCACACCCTACACACCACACCATACACCCTACACCTCACACCACACACCCCTAACGACCCCATCAATCCCATCTACAGGTTCGACAGTCGTATCATCGCAGCACCCGCCATCGTTCACCACCAGGCGGCCACCACAGACAACACCGAGTGGACAACAACAACAACAACAACACCACCTCAAGACACACTGGTGGCCGGACACTCGGTAGAACTCAACGCCACCTCTGATATCGACCTTCACCTCAGTCTGCCACAAGTCACTTTACTCACCGATATTCTTCATGACACTACAAGGTTAGGTTAGGTTAGGTTAGGTTAGGTTGCACACACACACACACACACACACACACACACACACACAGACAATGCAGCACACCAGTACACACACACACACACACACACACACACAGACAATGCAACACACCAGTATACACACACACACACACCAGTACACACACACACTCACACACACAGACAATGCAACACACCAGTACACACACACAGACAATGCAGCACACTAGTACACACACACACACACACACACACACACACAATGCAACACACCAGTATACACACACACACACACACACAGACAATGCAACACACCAGTACACACACACACACACACACACACACAGACAATGCAACACACCAGTACACACACACACACACACACACACACACACACAGACAATGCAGCACACTAGTAAACACACACACAGACAATGCAACACACCAGTATACACACACACACACACACACACACACACAATGCAACACACCAGTATACACACACACACACAGACACAGACAATGCAACACACCAGTACACACACACACACACAGACAATGCAACACACCAGTACACACACACACACACACACAGACAATGCAACACACCAGTACACACACACTCACACACAGACAGACAATGCAACACACTAGTACACACACACACAGACAATGCAACACACCAGTATACACACACACACACACACACAGACAATGCAACACACCAGTATACACACACACACACACACACACACAATGCAACACACCAGTACACACACACTTCACCTCAGTCTACCACAAGTCACATTACTCACTGATATTCTTCATGACACTACAAGGTTAGGTTAGGTTAGGTTAGGTTAGGTTAGGTTAGGTTAGGTTGGGTTGTGTTTAGTTAGGTTTGGTTGGGTTAGGTTAGGTTAGGTTAGGTTGGGTTAGGTTAGGTTGGGTTGGGTTGGGTTGGGTTAGGTTAGGTTTGGTTAGGTTAGGTTGGGTTGGGTTGGGTTGGGTTAGGTTAGGT
>JAWQEG010008209.1:0-12500 GCA_033782935.1 Petrolisthes cinctipes | reverse complement strand
GCCAAGCGGACAAAAACTCACGTAGCGGTCGCGGTACGTTTCACCCGGGTGGGAGTTTTAAACATTCGGACCCAAAATTCAGACAAATTTTTAAAAATTTTCTCCAGCGGATTGTGTCCGTTGCATCCGAAATCCGTTGCATCGGGGTCCGTTAGATCGAGGTTTAACTGTATGTTGTTTATTACCACGTATGTATGTATGTTTTTATTACCACGTATGTATGTATGTTTTTATTACCACGTATATATGTATGTATGTTTTTATTACTACCATGTATGTATGTATGTTTTTATTACCATGTATGTATGTATGTTTTTATTACTACCTATGTATGTATGTATGTATGTTTATTTTATACAGCGCGTATCAACATTGAGGTGGGCAGACCCGTACGATTCTACCTCAGCGAGAGTCGATGCCAACAAGTCGTACACGTGTTCTCCCGACTACAGACACTCCTTCCACACACTGACAACACCAACACCGACACCAACACCAACAATGCCGCTCCTCCGACACCGACAACACCAACACAAGGAAACAAAAATGGTGGCCAGTCTTGTGGTTCTATTCCTTCCCAATCACCAACAACAACACCAACAACAACGACACATGTAAACAAACCACAGTCTAGCATTGGTGTTGGTGGTGTTGGTGATGGTGTCTGTCCCACCGAGAAGCTGCGTCAATTCCTCTCACACGTGGACACCATCTCCTTCGTCACCAGTCAGATAGTCATGAACGGTGAGATAGTGAAGACACACAAGGCTAAAAGTGAAGTACATACAAGTGTGTCTGGAGTTAAGTTCTGTCTGGCCACATCACGTAAGAGGAACAACATTGCTGCCTCTACGACATCCTCTTCTGGTGTTCACGATTCACGCAACAACACCAACACCTCCTCCTCCTCGTATGATTCCCGAGGCGACGTTATCTCGGAGATCTCGGCTACAGCGGATATATTGGACCTTCAGATTAAAACTATATATCACTCACAGAAACTCCAACCATTCCTCAAGCCATGGACGGTATCAGGAGAAGTCAAGTTGCTCTGGTTGCAATGGAGTGCCGAGCCGTATGTGGAAGTTAAAGTAGACACGGAGACCTTAGCATTGGAGGTAGGACCCGAGCACCTGTTCTGTCTCTCGGATATACTGAACCATGTCTCACCGTTGATGTTTGAGACTGGGGGAACAACACACGGGAAGCCCCCACCAACCAGCCCCCGTCATCACCGAGACAAACCCCCGCACCACGACATTCTCTATCAGGACGACCTACGAGCTGGGATATTCCAATATGTAAGCCTGGCACTTGAGGACCCACGACCGTACCAAGTGGTATTTGACAAGATGGCCGGTACAATGGTATGGTGTTATCCTGAACCACGTACACTAACCAGAGTAGATATATTCCCAGTACCATTCATCGCTGCCTCGGACTACAGCACCATCACTGACACACAGGATAAGGATCGTGTTCTGTGTGCACTCCAGTATTTTGATAATCTTAGGGATACGTTCGTCACCTATCGTCAGTTTCATCTATCCGAGTCCAAGTTCTGTCAGTTGGATCTCCCTAGTTTCTATGAGAAGCAACACATAGCGGTGTCATCTATGTGGAGGGTGTGTATTGATTTCTCTGAAGAAGACAGTAACTCCGGTGATGGTAGGATAGTTGTGTCTCCAGGGGCGTTGGCTGCCTGTATGAGGGTTGACTCTATGTTCTCCATTGATCTACTACCCAGAACACAGGCTGTGGTCAATGTGGGACAGGCACAGGTCACACTATTCAACCACCTCGCTCTCACAGGAAAGAAACTACCAAGAGAACTCAGATTCTTTACACTAGACAAGCTGGCACCAGAAGAACAACCCTTCCTAACACTAACCCTGGAGAACTGTTATCTACGTGGGTATGTGTGGACGTCAGCTATGCATTTCCAAGCAGCGGGATCCGTCAAAATGGACATACTAAGCTACACATATCTCACAAACAGCTGTCTACTGGAACCCACATATATTGAGGCCAGTTTAGTTCACCAGGAAGCAGAAGGTCCGGACAAACCCAGCTGTATTGACTCAGTGATGACCGTTAAACCCATGTACATACACGTCAACCAGTCCATCATACACACACTCAACGTGGCCCTGGAGACATGGCAACAAATCAACACCACAACAGTGCAACATCCACAACAAGGACCGGACCTCACACAGATCAAGAAGTCCCCGGTGATATTCATGACCAACTATCTGATCTGTAACGACATGAGTGATGCCATTAGGTTCGGACAGGTTGGTACTGACGAGAGCCTGTTACTGGGGTCCCGCGGCTTACACCTCTACTGCTGGAGGACACACAAGCTGCCCCCACGCCTCCATGCCTGTGTGGAGGGGGGGAAATGGAAGTGGTGTGATGCATTCTCCCTCGATGTTGATGGACCACAGGTGAATGTTACTATCTATTGATGTTAGGGGGGTGCGGGGGTAGGGGGACAGGGTTGGGGGGGTTTGGGGGGTGCGGGAATAGGGGACAGGCTTAGGGGGGGGGGGTTTGGGGGTTGCTGGAATAGGGGACAGGCTTGGGGGGGTTTGGGGGGTTTGGGTGATGCGGGAGTAGGGGGACAGGCTTGGGGGGAGGTTTGAGGGGTGCAGAAATAGGGAACAGGCTTGGGGGGGGTTTGGGGGGTGCAGGAATAGGGGACAGGCTTGAGGGGGGTTTGTGGGGTGCGGGAATAGGGGGACAGGCTTGGGGTGGGTAGAAAGCCTGTCCCCCTATTCCTGCACCCCCCTAAAACACCCCCCCCCCCCAAGCCTGTCCCCCTATTCTTGCACCCCATTAAGTTATTTTTATTTTTTTTAAGCTGACAGTCACTTCCTTACTCCCTTATAATATATTTAATTATTTATCTCCATTCATAACAACAACATTTATAACACCATTAACACAACATTCATAACACAACATTTATAACACCATTAACACAACATTCATAACACAACATTTATAACAACATTAACACAACATTCATAACACAACATTCATAACACAACATTCATAACACAACATTCATAACACAACATTAATAACAACATTAACACAACATTCATAACACAACATTCATAACACAACATTAATAACAACATTCATAACACAACATTCATAACACAACATTCATAACACAACATTCATAACACAACATTCATAACACAACATTAATAACACAACATTCATAACACAACATTCATAACACAACATTCATAACACAACATTCATAACACAACATTAATAACACAACATTCATAACACCACATTAATAACAACACTATATTTTCATAACTATACATACATTCATAACACAACATTTATAACAACAATACATACATTCATAACAACAACATTTATAACAACAGCAACATTCATAACATCACATTAATAACACCAATATATTTCCAGGTGCACACAATTCACTCATAACACCACATTAATAACAATACATACATTCAAAACACAACATTCATAACACAACACATACATTCATAACACAACATTTATAACACAACATTCATAACTCCATAACACAACATACATTCATAACACAATATTAATAACACCCCAATAATAACACCAATATATTTCCAGGTGCACACAATTCACTATGAAGGTCGACATTTCCACTTCTTGGTGAGTGTGGAGCAACAGACACCAACACAACGACTCATTACATTCTCCGGTCTACTATCCGTCGCCAACTGTCTATCCGAACACCTGGAACTTAGGGTCGTCGAAAACACGTCCTCCTGCAGCAGTAGTAGTAGTAAGGAATCATCGTCACCCAGACACACGATGACAACACAGGCGCTCACGAGTCAATCGGTTGCTCCGTCGTGTGTTGGTGACGTGCATGGCATCCGTGTGCGGCTCCTCGCGGGTGCCAACAATACCCCGAACCCAAACAACAACAATAACAACACTATATGGTCAGGCGAGATACCCATACACGAACGCACCAACAAGGAGACAACAGGGTCGGGTTCGTCGGTCTTAGTGAAAATCCCGCTCCGTACGAAAGGAGAGAGTGTGGTTGCCTGGTGTCGTGTGGTGAGACAGAGGGTGTGTAGTAGTGGTGGTAGTGGTGGTAGTAGTAGTGGTGTGTGGAGGGTGTTAGTGGTGTTAAGTCCGCAGTTTGTTGTAAGGTCTCATCTTCCCAGACCGCTCATACTACACGTCAATACACCCGCCTCCGATCATACCACCTCACAGGTTAGTTATTCTATTATTAGTATTAGTATTAGTAGTAGTAGTAGTTGTAGTAGTAGTAGTAGTGTTGTTATTGTTGTTTTTGTCATTATTATTATTGTTATTATTATTGTTATTATTATTATTAGAGAATGCAAGGCGAGGAGTTTGTAAAGAAGGTGTATGGAAGTGAAGTTGTGGCACCTGGTGTGAGAGGCAGACCACCGGTTGGATGGCAGAACAGTGTGGAAGAGTATGTAAAGGAGAGTAACATGAGGGACAGAGTAGGGCTTGAACAAGTAAGGAGGGAGTGTTGGAACAGAGTGGAAGAGTATGTAAAGGAGAGTAACATGAGGGGTAGAGTAGGGCTTGAACAAGTAAGGAGAGAGTGTTGGAACAGGGAGAACTGGAGACACTTCTGCCGTGGCCACCCCCTTGGGGGGAGTTCCCGTAGGGAACGAGGGGTCGGAGCTATAGATAGATAGATAGATAGATTATTATTATTATGACAGTATTATTTTTAGAGTATTATTATTATTAAAAGTGTGTGTGTTTATTATTATTATTACAGTATTATTATTATTAAAAGTATGTGTTTATTATTATTATTATTACATATTATTATTATTAAAAGTGTGTGTGTTTATTATTATTATTATTAAAAGTGTGTGTGTTTATGATTATTATTACAGTATTATTATCAAAAGTGTGTGTGTTTATTATTATTATTATTATTATTATTATTAAAAGTGTGTGTGTTTATGATTATTATTACATTATTATTATTATCAAAAGTGTGTTTGTTTATTATTACAGTATTATTATTATTATTATCAAAAATGTCTGTGTGTGTGTTTATTATTATTATTTACAGGTTGTAGTGAAGGGCAGAGGACACACACACACCTTACCCTGTGACGGTTCATTACCACACCACCTCACCTTCCAACTAAACCCTGAATACCCGGTTTCCAGTCCACCTATACCACTCTCCAGGGGCATGGCGGAACAGGTGGGTAAGAGGTGGGAGTGGGAGGGGGGGGAAGTTGAGGGAGGAAGAGAGAGGGAGAGAAATGTGTGTGTGTGTGTGAGAGAGAGAGAGATGAGAGAAGGAGGGAGAAGAAGGGAAATGTGTGTGTGTGTGTGTGTGAGAGAGAGAGAGAGATGAGAGAAGGAGGGAAATGTATGTGTGTGTGTGAGAGAGAGAGAGAGAGAGAGAGAGAAGGAGGGAAATGTGTGTGTGTGTGTGTGAGAGAGAGAGAGAGAGAGAGAGAGAGAGAGAGAAGGAGGGAAATGTATGTGTGTGTGTGCGAGAGAGAGAGAGAGAGATGAGAGAGAGAAGGGAAATGTGTGTGTGTGTGAGAGAGAGAGAGAAGGAGGGAAATGTGTGTGCGAGAGAGAGAGAGAGAGACAGACAGAAAGACAGAGGATGCATGTCAAAATTATTAAATCTAAACAACATACCACCACCTGTACACTTACTATTACTTCCTACTGTACAGATGCGCCTGGCCCACACCCCAGAGACAGTCGACATCTCACAGTGTCTGCGGAAATTATTCGAAGGCCCCGAGGAGCGCTGGCCCTATGCCGAGACCAACAATTTTATGGGACACGTGTTATTTGCCGACCAGCCCAAGATCGATTTACAGGTGAGGCCAAAAATAATGTAAATAAATAGTTTTTTTTTTTATTTATTTTTTTTTTTTTTATTTTTTTTTTTATCCATGTACAGTAATATGTAATATAGATAACTATTTTATTACCTAATTAAGTAATATATTGAACCATTTTTTTATTACCTAATTAAGTAATATATTTAACCATTTTATTACCTAATTAAGTAGTATATTGAACCATTTTTTTATTACCTAATTAAGTAATATATTTAACCATTTTATTACCTAATTAAGTAGTATATTGAACCATTTTTTTATTACCTAACTAAGTAACTAATTAATAATAACTGTGTATTATATTGAACCATTTTATTATTATATATTCCAGGTTGGTTTTTCCGGTCTATACCCACACTGTAACACCGTGGTGGTTGACATACGACCCTGGGCACTACTCATCAACCACACGGGTATTGAGATGGTGTTAGAAGAAGCCAACAACACCAACAACAATACCAATAACAATAACGGTAGTAGCGGCGCCTCTCCTTCACCCCCATCAAGTGGTCGTTGTTGTTGGTTCGTACCCTCCGGCGCCGTCTTCGCCCCGCCGAAACTAGACGGCACGTTCACCTTAGGACTGATGGACGGTGAGCAGCATTACCACACACAGCCACTTCAGTTGTCCAAGGAAGACCGCTGGTATAGCCTGAAATTCGAGGGCCGCATCCCACGTCAGGGCACCACACCGCTCAGAATCAACACACAGGATAAGATGTGTTTTGTGACCATACATTCCACCTTTGAGGAGAACATACACATTCTACACCTCCTACCTACGTACTCCATCGCAAACAATACCACGGAGGACCTCACCGTGCGTTCCATGTATGTCTACGCTGGGGATATCAAGATTCAACTGCCGGTGTCCGTACCTTCGCTCAACCTGCCGGCCAAATCATCTCAAGGAAGTGTCAATGAAGTACCACTCTTAATCTGGTATGTACTCAAAGGTCCCGGAGCCTCCGTGACGGACGAAGAGGTTTGCTGTGTACAGATCGGACAGGACGGATACCAGGGACACCCAGCGGTCATCCGGGACAACCTACCCGACCGACGGATGACTATAACACTCCCCAATACCAACGCAAATAATATCAACCCCAATACTAATACTTTGAATCGGTCCTTCCTTCTGACCCATCACAGACACAGAGGTCAGGTCAAGCTGGTGGTGCAGAATGACCCGTCTCCGCAGATGGTCATACACAACAATACACCCGCTCTGCTTATACTAGGTAGGTGATGATACATATATACATACATACATATATGTATACATTTACACTAGCATACACACACACACACACACACACACACACACACACACACACACACACACACACACACACACACACACACACACACACATACACACACACACACACATTCAAACTCATAGTAACATTATCTTGCCCAACACACACACACACACACACACACACACACACACACACACACATAACTAACTCCCATTAATTTTTTTTCCTTTCCTTCATGTCAGAAGAATTTGACCTGTTTTTCACACCTATAACTAAATCAGGTCATCTCTTCAGGTCAGGTCAAAGTTGCAACACCTATAACTAAATCAGGTCATCTCTTCAGGTCAGGTCAAAGTTGCAACACCTATAACTAAATCAGGTCATCTCTTCAGGTCAGGTCAAACTTGCAATACCTATAACTAAATCAGGTCATCTCTTCACATCAGGTCAAAGTTTGTCCAAGGAGGAGGGAATAATGGAGAAAGAAATTGAACCTGACCTGTTTTTTACCTCACTCTTTGAACCTGACCTGTTTTTTACCTCACTCTTTGAACCTGACCTGTTTTTTACCTCTCTTTGAACCTGACCTGTTTTTTACCTCACTCTTTGAACCTGACCTGTTTTTTACCTCTATCTATTTCTCTTCACATCAGGTCAAAGTTCGTCCAAGGAGGAGGAACTTGAAATTGACCTGCTTTACCTGTTTGAACCTGACCTAATTTTTACCACTATTTCTCTCCACATCAGGTCAAAGTTCGTCCAAGGAGGAGGAATTAGACCTGTTTTTACCTCGATATAAACCTGACCTAATTTGTACCTCTATTTCTCTCCACATCAGGTCAAAGTTCGTCCAAGGAGGAGGGAATAATGGAGAAAGAAATTGATATTGACCTGTTTTACCTGATTTTTAACCCTTATTTCTCTCCACATCAGGTCAAAGTTCACCCAAGGAGGAAGGAATAATGGAGGAGGAATTAGACCCGTTTTTACCTCACTTTGAACCTGACCTAATTTTAACCCCTATTTCTCTCCACATCAGGTCAGAGTTCGTCCAAGGAGGAAGGAATAATGGAGGAGGAATTAGACCTGTTCGCAGCAATGCCTTCCGTACCACCCAACCAGTCGGTCCTATACACCTTCCCTCACACCGCTGACACCTTCCCTCATATTCCACCCAGCGCTACACAACACACTCCTAGACTACACTTCTCTCAACCTGATGTGCTCAATAATGGTGTGTGTTTTGGTGTTGGTGTGTGTGTTTTTTGTGTGGTGTGTGTTTTATTTGTGTGTCTGTGTTGTGTGTGTTTTATTTATGTGTGTCTGTGTGTTGTGTGTGTGTTATTTATGTGTGTGTGTGTTTGTTTGTTTGTGTGTGGTGTGTGTGTTTGTTATGTGTATGTGTGTTAGTTAATCACACTCCTAGGCTACACTTCTCTCAACCTGATGTGCTCAATAATGGTGTGTGTTTTGGTGTGTGTGTGTTTTGTGTGTGTGTGTGTTGGATAAGATAATGTTACTTTGAATTTGAATATGTGTGTGTTGTGTGTGTATTTGTTTTATTTGTGTGTGTTTGTGTTGTGTGTCTGTTATTTGTGTGTGTTTGTTTTATTTGTGTGTCTGATGTGTGTGTGTTATGTGTGTGTGTGTTAATGTCACTACAAGGCTACACTTCTCTCAACCTGATGTGCTCAATAATGGTGTGTGTTTTGGTGTTGGTGTGTGGTGTGTTTTTTTTTTTTTTTGGGTGTGTTTGTGTGTGTGGTTATTGTGTGTGTGTGTGTGTGTGTGTGTTGTGTGTGTGTGTTTGTTTAATTTGTGTGTGTGTGTTATTTGTGTGTCTGGTGTGTGTGTGTGTGTGTGTTAATAATAGTAATAATAACAATATTAAAAATACTACTACTACTACCATACGTAATAATAGTAATAATAATGATAATGAAAAGTAAAATGGAATGATAAAAATAGTATTAAAAAAATAATAATAATGAAAATAAAAAAAAATGGCATAATAATAATAATAATAGTAATAATATTGATGATAATAATAATAATAATACAACTACCACTAGTAATAATAATAATAATAATAATGACACTTTTTTTTTTTTAATAATAATAATAATAATAATATTTTTTTTTTTTTTTTTTTTTTTTTTTTTTTTTCCCGACCCCATACAGCCGAGGTCGAGGAAGTACTATGGAGCCAAGGCGTGGACATCCAACAACAATACGACCAGTTTGTGAGCATCCCAGGCCACGGCGACGTCAAGGTGCGCACGGAACGCATCGCACACACCGCACACGTGTTCGTCGACCCCGTGAGCCGCGTCGAGGTGTCCGCGAGGGATATACGCAGTAGGATCGCCGCGGAGCCCTCCAAGGGACGCGTAGCCACCTCCACCAATAAGGGACGGTCGGGGAAGGACAAGGAAGGACCTCAAAGTGAAGGAGAGGCCTCAACAACATCAACAATAACAACAACATCTATCAATAAGGAACGCATAGTGAAGGATGTGAAGGATAAGGATGGACTACAAGGTGAAGGATTGTCGTCAGTCTCGAATAAAAGTGTACAGTTGGGGAAGGATAAGGAAGACACACAACAAGAAGGTGAATTATTATTGTCCGCATCGGGTTGTAGTAATCACGGACACCAACAACTACAACACCCAGTTAGAGAGAGACAAGGAATGATGGGAGGGACGGATATTTCTTCAACAATATCAACAACAACAATACAACCAATTAATTTAACTAAAGAGCATAGTAGTAGTAGTAGTAGTGGTGGTGGTGGTGGTAGTAGTGGTGGTAGTAGTGGTGGTGGTGGTAGTGGTTTCCCAGTTAGAGAAATAAAAACCCAGGTGGAAAATAAGTCGCCTAAAATGTCCCCCCCGCCCCCACCCCCACCCCCACCACCACCCACGGTACCCAAGAAACAGGAGGACAAATCAACGAGGGTTATTTACTGTACGTTCATGTGTACACGGGTCATATTGGTGCTTAAAGACGATGTTAGCGATAAAGAAAACATACTGGAAATACTTAGATTGTCACTAGATAATTTTATAGTGAGTGTGAGGCCCAAGATTGACCTCTCTGAGAAGTTACGAGCCTTGGACTATAGGGTGAAGGAACAGATGGAGGTCGTGTTGTTTATAGGCGACGCACAGGTGGATAATCAACTCTATTCCCGGGGACAGTATGATTTCCCGGTCATACTCATTCGGCAGGACCCCGACGCGTCCCCGAAGCTGTCCCCACTCGACCCCCTAGAGCAGGCCATGCAGCGGTCACACAACAGCGCACTATTCACACTGACGGTCATTGTGGAAGCTGCCTCACCCAACCTCTGTCTACACTCGGTACACATTAAACTCAAACCAATAACACTCTATGCTGAAGATGTTGTATTTTATTCGCTGATGGATATATTGTCAACATTCCTACCTACACCTATACATCAACAAGACCGCTATACGTCAACACTGTCCAGGGAGAGAGGAGGCGACACCAACACCACCACCACCACTACGAACATCAACAACGACAACAACTATGAAAACGTAGCCATAATAATGAGACTACCAGGAGACATATTAGTGAAGTCCAATGCCATGACAAGCCCTATACACATCACCAACCTAACACTGGAACCCATATCTGTGTTACTAAGTGTACACGCGTCGGCAAAACTGTACGTTGCCCTGGACCGCTCCCCACTAACCTTCGGGAAGTACCAACGCTTCGAGATACTCACCACCAGTTACACCTTGGGGCACAACCTAACCATGCATTACCTCTCCGGGGCGCTCATTAGGGCCGGTTGGGTGGTAGGTTCACTAGACCTGTTGGGTAATCCCGGAGGCTTTGCTAGGACTGTAGGGACTGGTGTAAGGGACTTTGTTCAGCTTCCATATGAGGGAATACTACAAGGTCCCTGGGCGTTCATAGCTGGGGTTACACACGGATCATTATCTCTCGTCAAACATTTAACGGCAGGTAATTATTGATATTATTATTAGTAGTATTTGATTATTTTTTCATTATTATTAGTATTTGATTATTTTTTCATTATTATTAGTATTTGATTATTTTTTCATTATTATTAGTATTTGATTATTTTTTCATTATTATTAGTATTTGATTATTTTTTCATTATTATTAGTATTTGATTATTTTTTCATTATTATTAGTATTTGATTATTTTTTCATTATTAATATTATTTGATTATTATTAGATTATTTCTGTTGATATGCTGGTAATTATATACACTATGTTATTATTAGTATTAGATTATTATTTTATTATTTATTTTTATTAGATTACTATTTGATTATTTCTACTGTACTGTCAAGTAATTATATTGCATGCGTGTATGTGTGTGTACACACACACACACACACACACACACACACACACACACACACACACACACACACACACACACACACACACACACACACACACACACACACACACACACACACACACACACACAACCTAACCTAAACACACACAGATACAACTACTACATACATACACACAACCTAACCTAACACACACACACACATAACAAAACTTAACACACACACACACACATAACCTAACCTAACCTAACCTAACACACACACACAACCTAACCTAAACACACACACGCACACAACCTAACCTAAACACATACAACTAACTACATACGCGTTTATAACAGGTACGGTTGTATCAGTAACCAACCTGGCTAGCTCTGTGGCCCGTAACATGGAACGCCTCTCCCTGGACAATGACCACAACCTAACCTAAAACACACACACACACACACACACAACCTAACCTAACACACACACACATAACAAAACCTAACACAGACACACACACACACACAACAAAACCTAAAACACACACATACACACACAACCTAACCTAAAACACATACACAGACACATACACACACATACACAGACACATACACACACTATCTAACTTAACCTAACCTAAACACACACACACACAACTAACTACATACATACGCGTTTTTAACAGGTACAGTCGTATCAGTAACCAACCTGGCTAGCTCTGTGGCCCGTAACATGGAACGCCTCTCCCTGGACAATGACCACGCCCAACGCAGTGAGGCAGGGCGGCGGTACCAACCCTCGGGACTGGTCAACGGACTGGTGCAGGGACTGTCCGCGTTTGGTATCTCACTGCTCGGTATGTGCGATTTGTGTGTGTGTGTGTGTGAGTGTGTGTGTTTTTTTTTTTTTTTTTTTTTTTTTTTGTCTCCCTCTTTTTCTTTGTTTCTCTCTCTTTCTTTCT
>JAWQEG010008208.1:0-20633 GCA_033782935.1 Petrolisthes cinctipes | reverse complement strand
ACAGGACAAGGTTAGCAAAACTAATGGTGGTCCCGTTGCTTGGAATAGTTTTGAGGAATCGTTTACTCCAGATTTGCCAACACTAATACTCCCCTTTAAAGACTCTGGGATTTGTACGCCCCGCCGCTCCAAACTGATGATCTGACGACGGAAATGAGAAAGAGTGAGAGAAGAAAAGGGAAAGAAAGATAGAGAAAAATTGGTAGAGAGAGGGGAGGGGGAGAAGAAAATAGAAGGGTAGAGATATAGGAGATGGAGACGGAAGGGGGTTTGAGAGAGAGAGAGAGAGAGAGAGAGAGAGAGAGAGAGAGAGAGAGAGAGAGAGAGAGAGAGAGAGAGGGAGAAGGAGATGTACAGCTCTAGACAGATCAAAAGACAACACCTCATCCACCACCGACTTGGTTTAGGCCTCAGCGGATCTGGTAACAGTTGCAGGTGGAGGGAGGGAGGGATGTGGGTGGGTGAAGAGGGGAGAAATGTGGGAGGGTGAAGAAGTAGCAATCATGGTGTGGCTGGTGGGAGAGGGAGGGGAAACGAATGATGAGGTAGGGAAGATGAGAGTGTCAGGAGGTATGAATGAGACAGAATATATGAGGATACACTGTTGATATGGTGTGGAATCAGCAATACATTGGTGGATAAAGGAAAGTGAAGAGAATATTGAGGGAGAAGAGGGTAAGACAATTTTTTTCCCCTCAAATTTCGTTATAAACATGTCAAAATCATATTTTACAACACAACAATATGAAATATAATGTCACTGTCGTTTATACGTACATATATGGCAATTACAATATAAGAGGAATGATGAAAATATATCCTTCCACCCTCACTGTTCGATTAAGACTGACTGGTGGTGGCTGGGATGGCTGTGGCAAGTCCCTGCTCACTGTTGCCAGCCCGAAACTAGCTTGTTAGGGACCACGTAAATTTAAAAACTGAGCTGTCGAATGAATGCTACACCGCCGTGCTCCAGACTTGTTGCTAGTGTCGAAATTTTCCTACACCCGCGAATTAAGGGTTAAACCATGTCGCTGGTGGATGGGGTGTGGTCGTTTGATCTGTCTGGAGCTGTACTTAATATAGGCTGCCTTTATTTCAATCTAAAATAACATTGCATAGCACGATATGATTTAATTGACGATCGAATTTAAGATTTAAAATAGCATAGCATTGAATAACACTTAACACAGCATAGCATTACCATACCTTTAACATAGCATAACATTGCCTAACATTTATCATAACACAGCATACCTCGATACGATTTAACTTACGATCTAACTCGACCTTTTAGCCAGCCTCTGGTGAAGAAAATTTCCCCTCTACCATGAGACACTTGGAAAAAATACCACCCCGGCCGGAATCCAATTATTTCGTCCTGGGAATGTCACCGCGTTTTGACGAACCCTCCTCCTCCCCCTCCCTTCCTTCCCCAACCATACCTCCTTCCCTCCCTCCCTTCCTTCCTTCCCCAACCATATCTCCTCCCTCCCTTCCTTCCTTATCTTCTCTGCTCCTACCCCTCCCTCCCTCCCTCATCTCCTCTTCCCCAATCCCTCATCTTCTCTTCCCTTACCCCTCCCACCCTCATCCCCTCTTTCTTTACCCCTCCCTCCCTCATTTCCTCTGCCCCTCCCTCTCCTTCCCTCATCACCTCTTCCCCTGCCCATTCCTCTCTCTCTCTCTCTCTCTCTCTCTCTCCTCATCTCTTCTTTGCCTTTCCCTCACCTTCCTCATCTCATCTCCTCTAGCTCCTTTAACCTCTCTTCTCTTACCTCTCCCTCCCAAATCCCTCTTTTCCTACTCCTCCCTCCCAAACTCTTTTTCCCCTATCCTTTCCTCCCCAACCTCCCTTTCGTGTGCCCTCCTTTCCCAAATACTCTTCCCCTAACCCTTCTTTCAACCCTTCCCTCTAGTTATATTATCATTTTTATTATTTTCATCATCATCATCATTACTATTATTATCATCATTATTATTACTTCATCATCATCATCATAACATCTTTTAGACTGAGGGTGAATGTCAGAAAGGCGGGGGACTTTTATGGGGTTAAAACTGAGGCTGGAGGACCCGACCTGTTTGTGAATTTGTGGAGTGTTTGATCAGCCTTCCCCGCCAGTGATCTGTCAGCATCCGGGATTATTGAATTTCACTCACCCATCGCCGCAAATAATATAATATAAAATCATAATTTCTCGCCATCACATTTGCTGGAAAATTTTTGAGGTTGAATTTTTAATATTTTTTATTTATTTATTTATTTATTTATTTATTTATTTATTTATTTTTAGGAAACCATCAGAGTGACATGACGTATTCAAGTGATTATTTTAATAAAATAATGTGTTGTTTGGAAAAAAAAAATTATTATGCAGATAGATATATAGATACTGAAGTAATATGGAAACTAGGAAATTTCATACATACATCCATACATAAATACATGCATACCTTTATACATACATACAGTAATGGATATAACTGTACAATAAGTGTATGTCAAATAAAGTGGCTTTGACCGTAGACTTTCGTGCTGTCAGATGGGTATAGAAAATGATGGTGAGTTGTATAGACTAACTTTAAATTTTACACACTCTACATTTAACACACAGACTTTCCAAACTATTCATATAGATGTAGGTAAAGATATCGAGAGTAAGTTGCTGATAAAAAAAAAAAAAAAACACGCACAAGCACGCACACACACACAGACACTTCCTAAATTAATCCTGTAGATGTGTGTGTGTGTGTATAGATATTGATAGCGAGTTGCCTCCCAAAAAACTGTATATTTCATTAAGGATAAAAGGGTGAGTCTGTTGTATCTTGTCGTCCTGAGGGAGGGGTGTGGAAGGGAAAGGGAGGGGAGGGGTGTGGAAGGGAAGAGGAGGGGAAGGGTGTGGAAGGAGAGGAGAGGGGAGGGAAGAGGAGTGGAGGTAAGGGAGGGGAGGGAAGGGGAATTGAGGTAAGGGAGGGGAGAGGTGTGGTGGGGAGGGAAAAGGAGATGAAGTAAGGAAGGGGAGGGAAGGGGAATTGAGGTAAGGGAGGGGAGGGTGTGTGTGGAGTATGTGGAGGAAAAGGAGAAGAGGTGTGGTGGGGAGGGACAAGGAGAAGAGGTAAGGGAGGGGAGGGAAGGGGAATTGAGGTAAGGGAGGGGAGGGTGTGTGTGGAGGGGGGGAGAGGTTGGGAGGGGATGCAAGGGTGAGGTTCAGCCATTAGTGCAGATTACAACCATGTGTGGGCTAGCCTCTTACTCCCTCCCTCTCTCTCTCTCTCCCACTCTCCCTTGTCTTTCTCCCTCTCGTTCCCTGTCTCCTCTCTCTTTCCTCCTTCTTCTCGCTCCCTGTCTCCTCTCTCTCGTTCCTTGTTTTCCACCCTCTCTCCCACTCTCCCTTGTCTTCCTCCCACTCTCCCTTGTCTTCCTCCCTCTCTCCCAATCTCCCTTGTCTTTCTTCTTTCTATTTCGTTCCCTGTCTTTCTCCCCTTCTCCCTACCTTTGTTTCTCCTATTTCCTTCTCTCTCTCTTCCGCTCTCCCTCTCTCCCTTCTTTTTTATCTTCTGCTCTCCCTCCCTCATCCCACTTATTCCATCCTCTCACCCAACAAATCCACCCACTCACCTACCCTCTCATCCACACACTCACACACTCACCCACACACACACACACACCCAACTAACCCACTCACCTACCACCTCATCCAAACACACACACACTCTCACCCACCCACTCACACACACACCCACTCACACACACTCACACACTCACCCACACACACACACACACACACACAAACACACACACACAACTAACCCACTCACCTACCACCTCATCCAAACACACTCACACACACACTCACTCACACACCTACACACTCATCCATGCACACATTCACCCTCCCATCCATCCACCGTTCACGAGTTATGTTCTCTCTGTCAACAAAAACCTTCACGCCACTCAGCAATTCCAGGAACACGTCCATTCTAACATTGATATAGATTTCCTCCCTGAGAGTTTCTTCCCGCCCGACTTGTCTACTGAAAACAAAACACGCCCAATTTCCAATAAAATATAGCCCAATGTATGTACAGTATAATTATATAGTCTAGTTTTTGTTAGTTATTATTATTAATATTGTTAATTGTTATTATTATTTAATATTATTGTTATTATTATTGTTGTAGGAGGTTATTATTATTGTTGTTGTTGTTATTATTATTATTATTATTATTATCGTAACTTTAAGATGACAGAATTTTAAACATAGAATGGCTCAGGAAAAACTCTAAGTACGGTACTGTAAAAACGCTGATGCCTCTCATACCTCCTGATGCTGAACTACCAAACTAACTAACCCTATTGTGTGTGAGTGAAAACCATCATCCACTTACCAACTCCACACCAGATAGTTTTCCTCCTTATAGTATATATTTTATTTCTATTTTTGTATCCACTTCTATTTTATTGTACTTTTTCTACTTCTAGTTTCTATTTTTCTTCACTTCTATTTTCTATATTTTTCCACTTCTATTTTCAATTTTCCACTTTTATTTGTTTTCTATATTTTTCCACTTTTATTTTTTCCATTTCTAATTTTTATTTTTGTATTGTACTTCTATTTATTTTATTTCACATTCTTTTTTTTTTTGTACTTCATTATATTTTCCACTTCTACTAGTTCTATTTTCATTTACCAATTTTATTTTATTTTCCAGGATCGCTCTTCCAGCCCATATAGATTCCAGCACCCACTTTCAACGATTGCTCTCCACTCTCTGCATTTGTATTTATTTTTGTGTTAATGTTTTTTGGTTCCTTCAGACCTCCTCACCCCTTGTTTCTTCACTCCCTTCCTCCATCTTCACTACCTTCCTCCATCTTCACTACCTTCCTCCATCTTCACTCCCTTCCTACATATTCACTCCCTTTCTCCATCTTCACTCCCTTCCTACATATTCACTCCCTTCCTACATCTTCCCTGTCTTCCTCCATCTTCACTACCTTCCTCCATCTTCACTATCTGCCTCCTTCCAAATCCATCGAATCACCTTTCAGTTCTCAGTCCTCTTTTGAATCAGCAGCAAAACTATTGGCACTAATATTTTTAGTTGACGAATCAGAGGGGTTATTTAGGATAGGTTTGATTAGGTAAGGTTAGGTTACGTTACGTTAGAAAAGAAATGGGAATAATAATGGAAAAGAATGACATGAAAAGATATAGGGAAGAGGTATCCATTCAAGGGTACTATGATTTTTTTGTTTTGTTGACGAATCAGAGGGGTTATGTTATGTTATGTTACGTTCGGTACAAACATTCCATTCATTCATGATTTGTGAAGTTATTACACTGATTGAAAAGTTAATAATCAATGAAACGCCACAACACTTCGTTATTATCAAGTCACTGTATCCAATCTCTATCATTCTATTTAGCTCACTGTCTGACTATGTATCTATCTATCTATCTCTCTATTTATGTATCTATCAATCTATCTACCTCTCCCTGTCCCTCTATATCCCTATTTGTTTATTTATCTAGCTGTCTACTTATCTGTTTATCAAACTAATGTAACTATATTATTCTATTTTGCTCTGTCTGTCTGTCCGCTGTCTCTGTCTCTCTATCTCCCTATTTATCTATCTATGTATGTATCGATCTGTTTATCTATCAATCAATCTGTCACTATCTAGTTCACTGTTTCTCTGTCTATCTGCTGTCTTCTGTATCTCTATCTCTATTTTTATTTATCTACCTTTCTATCATATGTGCTTCTACCTACAGCTATATAAAACATACATTTATCTATCTCTGTATCTACCTATGTTTATCTTCATCTCTGTATCTACCAATATTTATATCTTTTTCATCAATATATCTAAGTTTATCGACAGTATCAATAAATCAATCAGTGTGTCCATCAATCAGTTGTTGGCTCCTCTGACCCTTCCCAAGGCCAGGTCACAAACTTACCCTCCCCCTCCCTCAGTTCAATATGAAAGGCGGTGAGAGGTGAGGGAAGGTCAAGAGAGAGATAGGGTGATGGTGAGGGAGAGGGGAAGGGGGGTAAGAAGTGTGGGAGGGACAGGGGTAGGTTTGAGAAGGAGTAAGGAATGTGGGTGGGGCAGGGAAGGACATAGGGTAAGTCAGGGTAGGGTAGGAGAAGGCAAGGGGCAATATTGTCCTGTTTAAAATAATCACCATGCGGAGGAGGAGAAGGAAGAGGAGGCGCAGGAGGAGGAGGAGTAAGCTATTAATTTGATAACGTTTCTTTTTTGACGTGACGAAGTAGCACTAAGGAAACGTAGTCAACAAACACTCCTTCTCATTTGATATACTGTACAATTTGATTAAGTTTTCGTGTTCATTTTATTTAGTTTGAATTTTACTCTACAACCAACCTCTCCTCTCTTTCTCTGTCTCTCTTTCCCTTCCCCTTTCCACTTTCTCTCTCTCTCGTGCTACATTGCCTTTTCTTTTGTCTTTCACTCCCCTATCTCTTTCCCTCTCTCTCTCTGTCAGTGTCCATCATCCTCCACCTCAACCCTTCTCTCTATTGTATAATTATAATGGTACCCTGACCTCTCTATCCTCTGCCACCCTTCTTCATTTCTTGCTGTCAGTCTTCATATCCCTTCCTTTATCAAGTTACACTCCCTTTCTTTCAGGTCACCCCTCTTCTCTCATTCTCTCACTGACAGCCTTTATATTCCTCCTTCTCATACTCTCTTTACTAGTGTTCCTCCGTCTTCTCCTCTTCCTTTTCCTCCACCGTTCCCTTTCCTTTTTCTTCTTCTCCTCTTCCTTTTCCTCTTCTTCTTTTTCCTCCTCCTGTTCCTTTTCCTCTTCCTGTTCCTTTTCCTCTTCCTCTTCCTTTTCCTCTTCCTCTTCCTCCTACTCCTGTCTACATTTTTCTCCTCCTCCCACTCTCTTTTCCTAACTCTGAAACAATGATTGACAAATGTTGACGCATTTTCTGAATAAAACAAAGCCATTTTTCTATTGTCTTGCCAGGGGGAAATTATCGACGTGAGAAGATAAAATGCACTTAATTGATTTAGTCGACAAACATCGGCTTCAGTCTTACATTATATACTTAGACTAACTCTAGGTCATTTAAATTATCTCTGGAAAGCCTTGATCGTCATAAAATTTAAACTAGAGAGTTATTCTTCTCCTGGGGTAAGAAAATATATACAGTATACCATAGACCTTCAATACAAGATGATTAAGCTCAACACTATACTTTTAAAACCGGCTCAGTTAATAGCTTAGTTAATTAATTAATTTATATGGTATTGAATAACAGAAGCTTGGGAAAACATTTGTTGATCTTTAATGAGGGACTGAGTGTAAAAAAAAGTGGTGGATACAAGTATTTTTTTTTTTATTAGCTGTATATCGAGGATCTACACTAGTATTATGGTCACCCGTAAGTAGGTATGGAGAGAAACACTCCTAGCCAATCTGTCGACTTTCCCCTCTCATTTTCCTTGGTAACAAAATAGAGTGGACTATGATCAAAGCAGAGCACGCCAGCCAATAACACCACCTGTAGATTCCAATATTTGCTTCAAGTATATACTCTGGTATATTTCGTCTGTAGGGAAGTGACAAGACCTGTTTATGTGTGTGTTGGGTGTGTGTGTGTGTCGGTGTGTGTGTGTGTTTGTGTATGTACGAATGAATGTAACTAGTTATGTATGTGTGTGTGTGTGTGTGTGTGTGTGTGTGTGTGTGTGTGTGTGTGTGTGTGTGTGTGTGTGTGTACACGAGTGAATGGTAATGCCAAATATATATGTGTGTATTTGTGTTTGTGCGGGAGTGAATGTTAATAACTGTTTCTATATAAGCATATGTATTTCTGTACCTCCCTGCATCTCCTTTGTTGTTGTTGTTGAAGTTCCTCAAGCTGTCTGACCGAGCATCCCCGGATCTCCTTTCTTGTCAAACACACTGTACAGCCATGGCTGAAAGACCATTAACAGGGAGTACAGCTATCTGTTGTAATTTTATGAACAAAAAAATGTGCCAAAACAACATTACTAACAATTCGTTGAGCTGAGAGCTACAACCGTCAGAAGGGTGTGGAAACTTATCTTATTCGAACTCTCTGCCCAGTATCGGCTGTGGCTTTGCACCACCCCATGCTCATGAACTTTCAACCATGGCTGTACTATATTCCTCACTCTCCTACCTCTGTTTCTCTCCTTACTCTACCTCTATTATAATTATTAGCTTCGTCTTCCTTACCTTTTCAACTCCCTCTCTTCAACATTTCTCACATCCCACCTTCCCCTTGACTACAATTATTCCACCTCGCTACCTACACCATACATTACCATCTTCCCATGCCTACTCTTATTCCACGTCGCTACCTCCCTTCCCCACAGCTCCTTTACCCTGCCTGTACCACCTCTCACTTTCCCACCTCACACTCCACCTCGCTCCTCCTTACCCCACACCTCCTTTACTTCACCACCTCTTCATCTGGCTTCCCCTCCCGGCTCAGTGAAAGGATCCGGTGCTGGTGCTGACGTAAATAGAAGCCTCGTGCTTACTTACCCAAGGCTACAGACTTAGGAGAGGACTGGGGAAGTACAGACGAAGGGGACAGAAGAACCAACCACGATATTGGGGACTGACATACCACAGACTTATGGGGACAGACAGGCTTGAGGGACAGGCAAACTTAGGAGACAGAGAAGACACAGACTTAGGGACAGACAGGCTTAGGGGACAAAAACACAGCATTAGGGGACAGAAGAACCACAGACCTAGGGAATTAGAAACATCATGCTTGGGAAGCAATAAACTACAAACTTAGGTGACAGAGTGACCACTAAACAGTATAGGGGAGGGGACTGTAATATCACTGACTCTGGGAATTGGGGACAGCAGACTTAGAGAACCACAGATGCAGGAAATGTTATATGTCCTATATTTTATCTACTAGCTTATGTGTACTCTCTACTGTTGCCTGTCTACTGCTCTCGTCACTGTCCCCCTCCTCTCGTCACTGTCCACTGTCCACTTTCACTTTCCATGCAGTAAGGGAAAGCCGCTCAACGACTTACTGACCTGCCACCCCTTCTCAGCATCTCTCCCTAACTCCCTCCATCCCTCTCGTATTACTTCCATCACTTCCTCCCTCTCGCTACTTCACGTTTTACCTCAATTCCTCCCTTTCTCTCGCCCTCCCCCTCTCTCTTTCATTTTACTTCCATCACTCCGTCCTTCCATCTCACCCTCTCTCCCACCCTCACTGTCCCCTTCTCTGTCTCCTCTTCCTTTCTCATTCTCTCCTTCCCTGCCACCCTCACTGTCTCTTTCTCTCCCTTCCTCTCTCACTCTCTCTCCCTCATTCCCTTCCTTCCTCCTCCTCCTTCCTTCTCTCCTTTCCTCCCTCCTCCCTTGCTTCATTCTCTCCCTCCCCTCTCAACACCATGAATATGTAGAGAGATGCAAGGTTGGGGTCATTCAAGACACACACACACACACCAACCTCCTATTCATCTATCCTTGCCTATCCTATTCTATCCTCCATCTATCCCATCCTGTCCTACGCCATTCTATCAGCATTTATCCTATAGCCTATTCTGTTCTATCCTATCCTTACTTATCCTGCCTTATCCTATACTATTCTATCCTGTTCTATCCTATCCTGACTTATCCTGCCTTATCCTATACTATTCTATCCTGTTTTATCCTATCCTGCCTTATCCTACACTATCCTATCCTACAGTATCCTATCCTATCCAGACTTATCTTATTCGATCCTCACTTATTTCATCCTTTCCTATCCTTAACTAACCTATGCTATCCTATACAGAGGGAAAGACGGAGGCAGAGAAAAGAAAATTTAAAAAGAATAAAATAAAGAAAGAAAAAGGGAAACAGAAACAGAGAAAAAGAAAGGGACATAGAAAGAGAGAGAAAAAGAGACAGAAAGAGGAATCCAGGCGTGGTTTCTTTCCTAAGTGGTTGAGATTGTGTCCTACTTTCCCCCCTCGTCACAACGACTTATTTACATGGAAATGAAGAACCTTTATATTGCAAGGTAGTGAGGCCAGAGATGTATTCTCTCACTCATCACTTGGAATGTTGATGTGTGTGTATCTCTGTCTAGGAGTTTGTCTGTGTGTGTGTGTTTGTATTGATGGATGGATGGATGTGTGTTTTGTAAGTAAGTATGTATTATGTAGCAATATAAGAAAGTAAGAAAGAATAATAGTAAATGCTGATATATATATATATATATATATATATATATATATATATATATACCGGTATATAAATAAAGTTTGAGGAAATAATGCTGGGTGGGGAGAATCGTTGTTTTGAAATTACGCCTGCCTCTAAACTTTTCCACACACAGCCAGCCAGCTCGCCTAATGGACCTTGAAGGACAGTGTTAATGGTTCTACTTAGAGTTTGTGACACTTTTTATTGGCGAAGATAAACGATGTGTCAGACTTGCTGGAAATGGGCTCGTCAAGTTTTTATTTATTTTTGTTTGGCAAACTTTTTTGTATGGAGTTGTGGTAGTACAATGTGGGTAAATTTGTAGCCACTGAATTCACTCAATTTATTTCATTCAACTAACCACCAGTATCTTTGTTAAATTTCTCCTGTTTCCTGACTGGCATATTTTGGAGGAATCACCAAAAGGAATTTACCACCAGGAGGAATGTACCAAAAGGATGAAAATTTAAATTGCTGGATCACTTTTTCTCCAGTCTAATCCAGGAAATAAGGCTACCGTACCTCTGTATACGAGTAGGAGTGTCTTTGTTTCCCGGTATGGTTTGGGGGAATCAAAAGCCCAACAATTCTCTCACATTTTGTTGTTTCCTTCAAGGGGTAATACACTTTGGGTACATTAGAGTGCCTTGGTTCCTCCAAAGTATGCCAGCCAGGAAACAAGACCAATTGAACAAAAATAAGTATGGCTTGTTGCTTGAAATATTTTGGATGAATTAATTCCTCCAGATTTACAAATAATGTACTATTGATTGATTGATTGATATTAGGCGCCGCAACAGCGAGGTCATATAGCGCCAGAAAGAGGTGATAGAGAGGTGAGACAGCAAGCAGGAAGGAAATAGAAAGAAAAGAGGGACAGTTGAAGAACTAAAAGCTAGTGGCTGGGGCCGAAGGGGCCCCAAAACCCTTAAAGTATTGCCCACATCACTAATGCAGGCAATACTCCCATAGGGGGAAATAATGTACTATCGCCTTAAAACTCCGACTCTCGAGAATCAAACGATATTTTTGTGGTGATAGATGGAAGGGTAGACGAAGTTTAATTTGTTTTCAGTGCACAAGTTCCCCATTACCTGCTTAAAAAAGAAAAGAAAAGAAATATAAAATAAACGTAGCTCACACACACACACACACACACACACACACACACACACACACACACACACACACACACACACACACACACACACACACACACACACACACACACACACACACACACACACACACACACACACACACACACACACACACACACACACACACACACACACACATTGACCGTGCCTGTATAGAGTAAAGTGAAGGTAATGGTTGTGGGGGTCATTTATGGGAGCATCTCTTGTTGGTGAATTGGATGGGTTATTGATTCCTCCAAGCGACGCCAGTAAACAGACGACCTCAGCGTTATTATATAGAAGATAATATGTTGCTTGGCATGGTGTAGGGGAATCAGGAGACACCCAAAGGGGGAGGTACAGTGTTGGTTAATCTGGAATAATTATTTCTTCCAAACTATTCCAAGCAACAGGACACCATCATTTTAATTCCTCTGGTCGTGTTTCCTGGCATACTGTGAAGGAATCAAGGCGCTCCAATGTACCAAAAGTGTATTACCCCCTTAAATGACCCTACTTTAATAAGCCTGTTGGGGGTCAATGGATGTTCGATCCCCCTTAACTCAGTCATCAATAGTATAACAGTTAGGGAGGGAGGAAAGAAGTGGAAGAGAGAGGGGAGAGAAGTGGAGGAGGAAGGAGGGGAGGGAATGGTAATGGAGGAGAGAGGGATGAGCAAAGATGCCTATTCATATCTATGTATATATCGATCAATTCATCCAGGTAATATGGGAATATGATAGTAGCAGGTATTGTGGTAGTTGTTGTTGTTGTTGAAGTTCCTCAAGCTGTCTAACCGAGCAGATCTGTGTTGTGGTAGTTGTGATTATTAGTGGTAGTAGTGCTATTAGGTAGTGGTTGCAGTAAATGGGGGTAGTTATCATTAGTGGTGGTGGTGTTAGCAAGTGGTAATGATGACAGAATGTAGTTGAGTTGTGACAACAGATGGTAGTGGTGACAGATGGTGGTAGTGGTGGTAATAAAAGGTAGTGGTAACAGATGGTAGTTGTGGTAGCATATGGTAGTATTGGTGGTAGTACTAACGACAAGATGTTGTGAAGGTTGTGGAGGGGAGGGAATAATACACTGTGAGTGAAGGCTGAATAGAGGTAGAGGGCATAGATATGGAGATGGAAGAGGGAGGGTGTGTGTGTGTGTGTGTGTGTGTGTGTGTGTGTGTGTGTGTGTGTGTGTGTGTGTGTGTGTGTGTGTGTGTGTGAGGAAGGTTGTGTACATGGCACTGTGTGTTGGGGGGGGGGGAGGCAAGTGTGTGTGTGTGTGTGTGTGTGTGTGTGTGTGTGTGAAGAAGGTTGTGTACATGGCAGTGTGTGTTGGGGGGGGAGGCAAGTGTGTGTGTGTGTGTGTGTGTGTGTGTAAGACAGCCTGGGCACATGGCACGATCGAACAGCATATCAAAATAAAGAGAACACAAAGCACAAAACACAGAGAATTGAGAGAACAAAAATATATATACAGTATAATCACATCAAGGAGTAAAAAGAAAAAGAAAATATAGAACACAAAATCAGATAAAGAAAACACGGAGAGAAAACGCGAACAAGACAACAAACAAGTAAAGAGAATAGAGAGAGAACAGAACAACAGACATTAGGTAAAGGAAACACGACCCTCAGTTCCCCCCCAAATAGCGGGATCCTTGGCCATATCTGGTAATTAAGGCGGAAATGAAACGCTGCTAATAAACGTCTGGGTGAGGGGAGGGCATAGGAAACGAGAGGGGGTCAGGGATGGGAAAGGGAGGAGAGGGGGAATGGAGGGAGAAGGGGAAGGGTGATGAGGAGGGAAATAGGGGAGGAGAAGGAGGATAGAGGGGGTGTGGGAGGGGTAAATGAAGGGGGCAGGGAAGGAGAATGGTTTGGGAGATGAAGAGATGTGGTATGGAGGAGTGAGTGGAAAGGGCAGGGAAGGAAGAGGAAAATAGGAGAAAAGTGAGTGTGAGGGAGAGGGAAGTGATTGAAAGAGGCAAGGAAGGAAGAGGATGATATGAGAAGGAGGATATGGAGATAAAAGGTATGTTAGTTGGATGGAATGCTGATAGGGGTAAGTGTGGAGGGTGTATTGTTAGAGAGGAAATATAGATCTATCTGGGGAGACATTCAGGACTTAGATGAGATGAAACATGGTACTGGGTTAGGATGAAATGTAAATCTAGGTTGGCGTGCAAGATGTCTGTGTTGGGTTTAAATCAAGGAATATTTTGGGTGATAATGGTCTGAAGTTGTGGGTCTAAGTCTAGGGGTCATGTTGGTGGTGGAAGCTGTGAGTAAGGTTGGGTATATTTATAATGCAGTATATGTATTCAGAGGGTGTGGTAATAACAAAGTTTATTATTATGAGTACAGCCGGAAAGAACATAATTATACATTTTAGAATATACTGCAAATAGTAAGGAGAGAGGTGGAGAGGGAGGGAAGGAAGAGGGACAAAGTGGAAGAATGGAAAGAAAAGGAAAAACGGGAAGGAGTGGAGGGAATGGAAAGGAAAGGAAAAAAAGAGGAAGAGGGAAAGGAGAGGAAAGGGGGAATGTGGGTGAGGAACTGGGATAAACAGGGAGGGATGAAGAGGGGTGAAAAGGATGCTTATTTGTGTGTATCGGGCTCAAGCAATAATGGCTTTTCGATACTTTATGCAGAAGGACGAGAATGGGGTGTGAGGGAGGCCCGGGAGTGAATGGATATGAGAGAGAGAGAGAGAGAGAGAGAGAGAGAGAGAGAGAGAGAGAGAGAGAGAGAGAGAGAGAGAGAGAGAGAGAGAGTATTATTATAAATTTTATACCCCCACTTCTGTACAATTGAAAGATAATACGTTCATAATGGAAACACGAATAATAATGCATTATAATTTGTAAATAATATTTACTATGAAAAATAATGATGCATCAACTGTGGTATTGCTGGACTTGTAGGGTGTTGGTGTCATATCAAAGGTTATTCTGGTCACCACTATTGTTGAGAGAGAAATTATATAGTTATATATAGAAAAATCATTAATAGTTGTTGTAGGGAGAAAAATTATATACAGTAGATAGTGATTGCTGCCGTTTTATGAAGTTTTTAAATGGTATGAAGGATATGACTCTTATTGGTGTAGTGTGTGTGTACAATCATAGAGGAGGAGGGATTTTGTTATGGTACTGCTTCTGAAAAAAGTACACACACAAACAAACAAACAAACAGACACACTCCAGCACACAAACGACTACTATCCATTTCAGGGACCGTGAGTCATCGGTATTCGCAAATATCTTTTAAACTAATTAACCCTTAATTTGCGGGTGTAGGGAAATTTTGACTCTAGGAACAAGTCTGGAGCACCGGGGAAGTAGTATTCATTCGACAGCACAGTTTTTAAATTTGCTCGGTCCCTAACAAGATAGTTTCTGCCTGGCAACAGTGAGGGTGAGAGCCAAGGGACCACCCACAGCCAACCAACCCACCCACCTACCACCAGTCAGTCATACTCGACATATTTTCATCATTCCTTTTTTCCTGTTTATTTCCATATATGTACGTAAAAACGACAATGATATTATATTTCATATTGTTGTGTTGAAAAACGTGACTCTGACATGTTTTACAACGAAAATATTGTATGTGATGATGTACTTTGATATGTAAATAGAGTGTAAAAGTGAATTTTGAGTTGATGTCACACTGAGGTGGCTACCCATCCTACAGATGTCACTTTAGTCTTCACAAGTACATCAGGAGACAGCTAAAGGTTTGTACTTCAATATCCTGTATCATTTATTTGTGTAGCATGAGTGGTTTACAAGCTATTAGCCGTCAAATGTGTTGTTTACATAGTGAGGCCCGGGAGAGAGAGCTGCCGCGATAGATAATGCTCGCTGCCTTAATTGATCGGAATTGTTCTTTGACACAGTGTACAAGACACCTTATGCTCATTTTTGGTAATATAGGGCATTGCCAATTGGTGTTAGTGAAGGAGTTTACCCTTGACGTTTAAAGGCAAAGTCGCATCAGTAGCCAGGACTAATATACACCTACGAACGTCCGCTACCCCCATCCCTTCCCTTCCCTCCCTCCCTCCCTCAGCCTTCCACAGCCTTCAAGGATGAGTACTGGTGCACCAATAACATCCACAAATATGTACATTCCGTAATTATCAACATGGAGATTGATTCTCAGGATGATTTGTTCCTTAATAGTGACGAAGACTGTGAATAAACTTTTTTGTGATATGCTCAATTGCTTTCATCACTTTTTCACCTATTATTATTATAATTTGTGTTAGAGAGAGAGAGAGAGAGAGAGAGAGAGAGAGAGAGAGAGAGAGAGAGAGAGAGAGAGAGAGAGAGAGAGAGAGAGAGAGAGAGAGAGATTTAATAATTCCCTTACCAACCTATTATGTAGTGTTGATTATATACTGGTTTGCAAGTTAAAGTGTGTGATTTATTTTTGGATACCTCATCTTACCTGCTCGTAGTAAACACGTGAATAGGGAATGAGGGTTGAGGGGGTAAGTAAGGAGGGGAAAGGGAAGGAGGGAGGTAGGTAGGTAGGGAGGGAAGGGATGGGGGATAATGGACATTCGTATACATAGGTTGGCGATGCTCGGCAACGCCATGTATGTCAAGAGTAAACGCCTTCACTAACACCAATTGGCAATGCCTTATATTGCCAAAAATTAGCGGAAGGTGTCTTGTACACTGTGTCACAGTACCATTCCCATCAATTAATTAGTTTGAAAGATATTTGCGAAAAACGATGACTCACGATCCCTGAAATGGATAGTAGCTTGTTTTCATATCTTAAGACTTTCCCTTTCTTTCCCTCTCATTCTCTCTTTTTATGAGTTAGTGAGAGACTCATCATTCCAGGTATAGTTTCTGGAATGACCACCTAATATTTTTTTCCTCTCCTTGACACCACACAGGTATTTAAGACGACGAGAAAATATACTGTAGTTTTAGCTTGGTGACTCTCCCTCAATAAATTTAGAGTTAAGGAGGAGGAAGAGGACGAGGAAGCATTTACCGAGGACTCCCAGGCAAAAATTTCTTCGTTTTAGGCACATGTGGGACAGACACACACACACACAGACAATCAGACATACAGGCAAGCACGAGAGTAAAAGCCTTTCCATGTTCCACCTTTTGTCTGCTCTTGTGCTTTTGTTTCGTGCTGGTGTCGTGAGTGAGGAGATAGCCACTGCACCACTATATTAGGAAGCCAGGCAGACAGGTCATTACGTTGTCAGTGTTATGAAGTTATTATCTTATGGGATTTGATTCGTTTTTGATGTAGGGGGAACTCTTGTGTGTTAGTGTCGATCGGGTGTGTGTGTTTCGGGGGGGAGATGTGTATGTGTGTATGTGTGTGTGTGTGTGTGAGAGAGAGAGAGAGAGAGAGAGAGAGAGAGAGAGAGAGAGAGAGAGAGAGAGAGAGAGAGAGAGAGAAAAAAGTGAGGAAGAGCTGAAAGGACAAGGAGGAGATGGAAGAAGAGGCTGTCATCTCGGGAACGTCCTATGCAAATTTGGTGAAAATTCATCTCGTCATTTTGCAGATTTTTGCAACCACGCCCACGTACGAGCACACAGACACACACACTCACGCACACCACACACACACACCATCAGAGACACACACGTATACACTCAAACAGAGGCACACACTAACACACGTCTAAAAATATTACAGTAAAACACGTCTTCCTCATTTTGCTTGTGTTTCTCTCTTGTGTGGCAAGTCCCTTGGGTTCGTGAGGCTGCATCTTTCTTCAGCTCTCATCTCACCTCTCACTCTCTGCCCCCCGTCTGCCTTTCAGCATCTGAGGATCTTTTCACTAGTTAGAGATACGCTAGTAATAACAACAACAACAATAACGATAATATATATATATATATATATATATATATATATATATATATATATATATATATATATATATATATATATATATATATATATATATATATATATATATATATATTAAATACACTTTTTGTAATATCTTAATACAATGCATTCTTCTGTACTGTTTGCTCACCTATCAGTCCCCCTCGTCTGTGCTCGTTCTCTCCTACTTTTCCCCTCCAGTTCGTCCATTTTATTCCGGCCCTTAATAATCTCCCCTCCCCTCTCTCGTTTACGCCTGGGCACCTCCCCTCCTCGCTCCCGTCCCTTCCAGCCAGCCAGCCAGCCAATTCCAGGTCCAGGTCCAGGGAGGGGATGGATGGATGGATGGATGGAATGAACTGAATGAGATTTTATTAGAACTGGAATGAACTGGATTTAGGTGGTGTGAACTGGAATGAACTGGATTGAATGGACGTAAACTGAAATTTACTGGATTTGACTGGAATGAAACTGGAAGGAGCTGGATTGTATTGGATTAGAGTGAACTGGAATGGAACGGAGCTAATTGGAATGAAGTGGAATGAACTACACTGGACTGGACTTGACTGGACTGAGTTGGAATGACCTTGACCGGACTGAAATTGTTCGTATCTTGTCCTGGTCGTACCTTGATCGTACCTTAGTCGTATGTACCTTGGTCGTACCTTGATCGTACCTTAGTCGTATGTACCTTGATCGTACCTTGGTCGTACCTTGATCGTACCTTAGTCGTATGTACCTTGGTTGTACCTTAGTCGTATGTACCTTGGTCGTACCTTTGTCGTATATACCTTGGTCGTACCTTAGTCGTATGTACCTTAGTCGTATATACCTTAGTCGTACCTTAGTCGTACCTTTGATGGACTTGGGGTGACTTTTGTGACGATAATGACGTGAGGGAAGAGATTAAGGGTCAGGGTCGTCAGATTTATTAAGGAGAGATAAGATAATATAGTGTAGTTGGTGAGTTTGAGGCAATTGAGTCCTCCAAACTATGCCAGGAAATAGGAACTCTGGTGGTGGGTGCTGTTTCGTGGCGGAGTCTGGAGGAATGGGTAGCCTCCGAATTCGTTATGCAACAATATCTTAAGCCCCATAAAGAAGGATGAGCCGCCTTCAACAATAACCCAATCGACCCCCACCCTTGTCCAATCGACCCCCACCCTTGTCCAATCGACCCCCTTGCCCACATTATAACCAAAATGTAGTTAGGAAAGGAGGAGGAGGGATTATTTTTTATTTATATATATATTTATTAATTTATTTATTTATTTTGTAGCCCAGAGAAGGTTTTGATAATTAAGTTTAGGGAGATTTTGTAACTCACCAAACCACTATCCCCATTAACCACAACTACCACTACACTAACAACTACCACTACACTAACAACTACCACTACACTAACAACTACCACTACACTAACAACTACCACTACACTAACCACTACCACTACACTAACCACTACCTCTACACTAACCACTACCACCATCACTACTGTATACTATGCAATCAATACAAACCACCACCACCACAACCTCAACTATTACTACAACAACAACAAACTCAATTCCCCCACCATCACCCCACCAATAGCACTACTATTAACACCAAACTACCATAACCACCACCCAACCACTCACAAAAACCCACTCTTCCCACCACTCACCTCTCCCACCCACTCACCAAAACCTACTCTTCCCACCACTCACCTCTCCCACCCACTCACCAAAACCTTCTCTTCCCACCACTCACCTCTCCCACCCACTCACCAAAACCTACTCTTCCCACCACTCACCTCTCCCACCCACTCACCAAAACCTACTCTACCTACCACTCACCTTTCCCAACCACTCACAAAAACATACTCTTCCCACCACTCACCTTTCCCAACCACTCACAAGCAAAAACCCTCTCTACGCACCACTCACCTCTCCCACCCACTCACAAACAAAAACCCACTCTACCCACCACTCACCTTTCCCACCCACTCACCCAATAAACAACACTCACCTTTCCCAACCACTCACAGAAACCTACTCTTCCTTCCAACTCACCTCTCAAAACTGGAGGATCCTGTACAAAATTGAAATCGAGGAGTGAAGTACGAGTATTTCCCAGTAGAGGTCTCTTTCACTCTGCCCTGGCAATTCTCCATCCCTACTCCTTCCCCTCTCTCTCTCTCTCTTTCCCTCTCCCTTCTTTCCACCCTTCCCTTCCTCCCTTCCTCCCTCCCTCTTCCTGGCTCTCTCTCTCTCTCTTTTTGTATCTCTTTCTTTATTTTTATCTTTATTTCTCTTTTTCTGATGTTTGTCTATCCCTCCCTCCCTCCCTCCAATCTCTATGCCTGTACTTCCGCCTGTAATCCCATCCTCCCCCTCTCACCTCTCATCCCTCTCCTTTCCATTATCCAACCTCTCTCTCCCCTCTTCCCCCTATTCCTCCCTACCTTCCTCTTATCTCCCTTCCATTATCCAACCTTCCTGTCCCCTCTTCTTTCCTATCATTCATTCCTCACTCCTCCTCCTCCTCCCTCTCTTCTCTAATACTCTCATCTCCCTATGTACCTCTCACCCTTCCATTAACCTTCCCTTCTCACTTTTATCATCTGTTCTTCGCTCCTCCTCTTCCTTCCTCTTTTTCCCTTTTCCACCTCTTTTCTCTCTCCTCTCCCCTCTCCTATCCATTATCCAAACCCTCTTCTCCCTTACTCCCTTCTATCATTCATTCTATACCCTCCTCCTCCTCCACCTTCTCCTCCCTCCCTGCTTTCCTATCTTCCTCTCATCACTCATCCCTCCCCTCATAGCAAGTGTGGGAGCGACATCACCCTGCCACCATTCAACCAACCTACCTGTCTCCATCACACGGTCAAATTCTGTGTATGAGGAGCTTCACCACTACTCTCTCTCTCTCTCTCTCTCTCTCTCTCTCTCTCTCTCTCTCTCTCTCTTGCTTCATCAACCATCTCTTCCCCACAACTCTCTCTCTCTCTTTCTCTCTCTTTCTCATCAGTATCCTCTTCTCTGCTCCCCTTCATTCCTTCCTTCCTTCCATTTAGTACCATTCATTCATCCTCCCTCCATCGACCGTGCTAACCCATCAAATACATATATACCTATTTGCATATTTTTATTACTGAAATTTGCATATTTTATCACGGAAATTCATTTGATCTCGGATGTATGATTATTATTATTATTACGTATGTATGAATGTATGAATGATTTTATATTCATACTCTTTTGTGATATGGAGTCGTTTCAGCCCACGTGATGGTAGCTGTGTGTTGGTGTGGTTGGGTGTGAAGATTTATTGGTCTGTGGTAAATAATAATAATATAAATCGTGTCAATGTTTATTTATTTGTGG